>CM050850.1:29502981-29527981 GCA_027580175.1 Siniperca scherzeri
CTATAAACCTCAATTACTCTTCGACAGCACACGCACCTTATTATTTCCTTATTAATATTATTTATTACATAAGGAGTTACATTGTATTTCAGACTGTGCTTTCATCACCAGCCGGTAAACCCACTTGGTACTCGACACTTAGTTTATCTTATACTTACACCGACAGGATACTTAATTTATTTTCTGACCTGTTTTATAGTGTATCATATTGTTTGCTAGTACTTCCTCCTGTGTGCGCTGACGTAAAGACGAGCTGCTGTAACAAAGAGTTTCCCTTCGGGGATCAATAAAGTGTCTCTGATCCTGATTCTGATTCTGCACTGTTTCTATACCTGGCAGTTCCTCCTCTTTGTTTTGTGTTCACGTTTCCTCATGCCGTTGTTCCTCGACTCATCAGAGACTCCGAGCAGCCGAACAGACATTCAGCCCGTTGAGACTTATTTAAACTGTGCGAACTATAGTCGCGGCTAATATAACGTACTGCAGTCGCAGTTTATTCGACTCCTTGCACACAAAACCAAGTGATCGCCTGACTTTCCTCCGGCGCCACCATCAGGTCGACGCCAACGCGTCCGACAGAGCTGCTGACGCTCCCATCAGCCTCAGCTGCGCTCTGTGTTCACTGCTAACCAGCTAATGTTAGCATGCTAACACGCTCTACTAATATTAATCAGCATGTTAGCATTTAGCTCAAAGTGCCGCTGTGTCTGAAGCCAGCCTCCCAGAGCTGCTAGCATGGCTGCAGACTCGGGTTCACATCACAGCAGAAACACAACGGTCTATTTATTATTTACCGCTCCAGACCTCCAGGTGGCGCTGCACTTAACAGCGTCACCTTAGCTGCAATGCTAATGTTGCTTGCTAGCAGTAGATTAGCTACGTTTCGGAGACTTAAACAGTGTTTTTGTAAACGAACCTGGAAGCTGCATCTGATATTTTACCAACAGAACGTCTTTCTGTCTGGACTGATCTGAGGTCAGTTTGTTACTGTACAGTTCTGGAGACTCAGAAAGTCTAGTTTAGTGTTTTCATCCATCTTTCAGTCCAAACTGTGAACTCGACCGCGATTGGCTGAGCTCACAAAAGGTCAGCGCAGCTCGGGTCAAAGTTTAACTTTAACAGTCCGTCATCACGTTAGTCACAAAGGCAGAAGGACTTCCTGTGCCGCGAAATAAATCTGCAGATTCTGATCCAAACCTAAACGTTTTTAAAAAAGGCACAACAACAAAAGTTCGAGTCTGACTGAAGCGCCTCCTGACCGACAGACAGGAAAAGAGCGGCAGCGTAAACGGAGTTAAAAACAGATCAGGCCTTTCAAGGACAGGTTTCTCAGCAGGCGTCTGCCGACTGAAAACAAACGCACCTCTGAACGTCACAGTCGGCTTATCACGTGATCACACACACACTTCACACACTCTTTATTATCGGAGCTGCGGGATGAAGAACGCCTTATAAGCACTGGTTGGTCAGACAGACACAGACTGGGACACTTAACTGGTTTTACTGGAACGCAGCTTTTATTTCTGTGGTAACTGAAACCAACAGACTCAGCAAACTGACCCGTGAGGCCGGTGGCGTTTAGTGGGGGCGGAGCTGGACTCTCTGGCGGTGGTGTCAGAGAGGAGGACGCTGGGTAAACTACACGCCATCTTGGACGGCGTCTCCCACCCGCTCCATGACGCGCTGGTCAAACAAAGGAGCGCCTTCAGCGGAAGACTCATCCCCCCACAATGCACCACAGAGCGCCACAGGAAGTCATTCCTGCCTGTGGCCATCAGACTCTTTAGCTCCTCCCTCTAAGTGTCAGTCTGTCTGACCCGAAGTCACTAAACTGGACATCGATCATTAACATCTCCGCCATAATTAATAATAATTGTGCAATATTCTGTGTTAATACTCCCGTGCAATATTAGTTTTCCCTTGTTAGTTTTTCTTATTTATTGCTACTGAAACTATAAACCTCAATTACTCTTCGACAGCACACGCACCTTATTATTTCCTTATTAATATTATTTATTACATAAGGAGTTACATTGTATTTCAGACTGTGCTTTCATCACCAGCCGGTAAACCCACCTGGTACTCGACACTTAGTTTATCTTACACTTATACCGACAGGATACTTAATTTATTTTCTGACCTGTATTATAGTGCATCATATTGTTTGCTAGTACTTCCTCCTGTGTGCGCTGACGTAAAGACGAGCTGCTGTAACAAAGAGTTTCCCTTCGGGGATCAATAAAAGGATTTCTGATTCTGATTCTGAACTGTTTCTATACCTGGCACTTCCTCCTCTTTGTTTTGTGTTCACGTTTCCTCATGCCGTTGTTCCTCGACTCATGAGAGACTCCGAGCAGCCGAACAGACATTCAGCCCGTTGAGACTTATTTAAACTGTGCGAACTATAGTCGCGGCTAATATAACGTACTGCAGTCGCAGTTTATTCGACTCCTTGCACACAAAACCAAGTGATCGTCTGACTTTCCCTCCGGCGCCACCATCAGGTCGACGCGTCAACGCGTCCGACAGAGCTGCTGACGCTCCCATCAGCCTCAGCTGCGCTCTGTGTTCACTGCTAACCAGCTAATGTTAGCATGCTAACACGCTCTACTAATATTAATCAGCATGTTAGCATTTAGCTCAAAGTGCCGCTGTGTCTGAAGCCAGCCTCCCAGAGCTGCTAGCATGGCTGCAGACTCGGGTTCACATCACAGCAGAAACACAACGGTCTATTTATTATTTACCGCTCCAGACCTCCAGGTGGCGCTGCACTTAACAGCGTCACCTTAGCTGCAATGCTAACGTTGCTAGCAGTAGATCGCTACGTTTCAGAGACTTAAACAGTGTTTTTGTAACGAACCTGGAAGCTGCATCTGATATTTTACCAACAGAACGTCTTTCTGTCTGGACTGATCTGAGGTCAGTTTGTTACTGTACAGTTCTGGAGACTCAGAAAGTCTAGTTTAGTGTTTTCATCCATCTTTCAGTCCAAACTGTGAACTCGACCGCGATTGGCTGAGCTCACAAAAGGTCAGCGCAGCTCGGGTCAAAGTTCAACTAATGTGAACTTTCGGCGCATCAAACCAGGACGTAAATATAACTGGAACAAACTAAGAAATAAAATAGCAGTTTGACAAAATCTTAACTCAAGGTCCACTTACTAATCACTAATCACTTAGGAGCTTTGATTGACAGCTGTTTCAGCCTATCACAGTCTCAGTTTCTGACAGACACTTCCTGTCCTTCAGTCCTCGTTTCCTTCTTCCTCCTCACCTCCTTTCCTTTCAGGGTTTTCTCCGTTTTCTCGTGACCGCGGGTACAGACGTGCAGAAACACACACACACATTTGAACTACAGGATTACATCATGATGAACAACTGCGCACACACACACACACACACACACACACACAGTACAGCAGCATTACATCAGCTGTCTGCTGCTCTGAGTTCAGTTTGGATTCGTTCCCACAAACACACCCAGTGAGAACAAACCTGAGTAACGACGAAGGAGATCTCTTCTTCACAGCTCAACTGAACAAATACGTCTTCCTGTAAAACTTCTTGTATAAACATTAATGTCTGCACACTCACTGGAGTAAACATAAATGTATCCAATCAGAGGAGACCTGGGGCGACCAGCTGACCCCTCCCTTCATATAAAAAGCCACACCTGACTGTTAGCCGGCGGCTTCGTAGCAGCTGGCCGAGTGACATCGGGGGTCAGAGGTGTGTTTGGAAATCAGCTGGCTGAAGTCTAATTTATGAATTCCCCTCGGGGGAGGTGTGGGTGGAGCTTAAGAGCATGACACACCTGTCTCAGTAGGTCGTATCAGTTGATGCGTTTTCTACAGCAGCGAATCACTGTGGTTTCTCCACATGCTCGCCGAGTCACGCCCGCTTATGAGTCATCAACTCTCAAAATGAGACCTCGAGTCTGCGACCAGCAGGCCCGGTGAGAGGAGTCGGTTACCTGGCTGCGAAGGTGGAGGTGTGCAGCTCCGCCTCCAACACTCCCATCACTCATTTATACTTTATACTTTTACTACCAAAAACTTCTAAACTTTAAAAAAAGATTGAATTTTTAAACAAATAACCAACATTAAAAGTTTTCCAGTGTTTTTTTTCCCCCTTTAAGTTTATTCAGACAGCTGTGTGTGTGTGTGTGTGTGTGTGTGTGTGTGTGTGACCTCTGACCTCTCGCTGCTCTCTGTGTTTTATATAACAGCGTTTCTGGCTCTGATTAGCCTCCCTGGCTTCAGGTTGTGTAATCCTAATTGTTCCCAGTCGCAGAGATGGCGACTCGCCTGCAGCACCAGATTCCCTCTTTCTGCTAAACACTGCAGCACAACTCGGAAAACTTTACGTTTAACGTCCGCTATTTTTATTTTATTTTATTTTTAAACTTCAATACTTAAAGTTGAGAAGAAAAAAACAACAAAAAACGTAACTTATTTTAAGTTTTAGGTCGTAAAAGTATTTTAAAAATGTATTTTATTAGAAGTCTTGACTTCCTGTCTGGATGTTCGTAAACTATTCATTTCGTAATAACTTTATTTACAGTATCGAAGCTTTGACCAGAGTCATTTTCACTGCCGATTTGTTCTTAAACAAACGTCACGCAGCGTTATAAAAAGGTTGGCGTCCCGCTGGTTGAGAGGTTAACGCACGTAACGCGTAACCGACGTTTATTTACACGTTCCCTCCGTCTCCTTTCTGTGAAACGTCGCAGACGAGTGTTTCTGCTTCAGTCTGATGTAGAAAGTGGAGTCTGGGGGAGAAACAGTCGGGGTGGGATTGTGTAACAGCAGTGACTCACTTTTCATACAGCCAGTCAGTATTTTCATCACGTTACATCATCAGTGATGTCATCCCAAAAACTAGAAACATCCGCTGAAGTTTGAAAAAAAAAGGACGAAATCAGGAAGTGAACTGATTTAAACAGCGGGATGTTTTTATTAGTTTTCTACAAAGTGTAAACTTTAGCTTCAGTAACAGAACACGAAGCTCTGCGATTGGCCGGTTTGTTAGTGAAATGCACCCTGGGAGTCGTAGTCGACTTCTCTCCTTCAGCGATTCGACAGCAGAGTTTGTGTTCATGTTCTGCCACTGTGTTAGAAAGTGGGCTTACCTCCAGACTGCGTGCTGATTGGCTGCTGGCGGCGGGGGCGTGGTCCTGGTTTGAATGACAGCTCCGCTGATCCTTCAGCTTTACATCGCTCAGACATTCACGGCGACTCCTTCCCGACAGGAAACCTGGCTCCACCCCCTCAGGACGCAAACACACACTCTGCAGGAAAACACACACACACACACACACACACACACACACACTATTAACAAATAACTGGTTCAGATTCATTAGAAAACACACACATCTGTCACACTTCATCACAACCTGACGACACAAAACCGTCCAGTTCACTGAACAACCAGACAGCAAACTAAACCAGTAAAGACGCACCACTGATGCATTCTGGGACATGTTCCAGCAGAGAGCGTCACTGAGGCTGCGCGCCGTCTCTCTCCAGGACACTTTGAGTCAAGTTTCCCTCCAAAAGTAACGCAAACATTTTAACTGAACTTCCAGAAGCTCGTGAAGAGAAAACGTGACTCGCTGCTCGTCTCCGCCCGCCGCCGCCGCCGCCGCGAGAACACGAGCTCATTGGCTGATGGAGGTGAACAGCCGGTGGAGTCGATCCTCCAGCCGCTGCCGTTAATTTAGTTGTTTTTACTTTTGCAGCTGTAGCAGAGCCCCCAGTGACGCAGGACGGGGTTTCATACGGCAGGACGGGGTTTCGTGAGGCAGGACGGGGTTTCGTGACGCAGGACGGGGCTCGTGAGGCAGGACGGGGTTTCGTACGGCAGGACGGGGTTTCGTGACGGCAGGACGGGGTTTCGTGAGGCAGGACGGGGTTTCGTGACGGCAGGACGGGGTTTCGTGACGGCAGGACGGGGTTTCGTGAGGCAGGACGGGGTTTCGTGACGGCAGGACGGGGCTCGTGAGGCAGGACGGGGTTTCGTGAGGCAGGACGGGGTTTCGTGAGCGTCACAGAGACTCTGAGCTGAAAGGCCGACACCCTTTCAGCTCAGAGTCTCTGTAGTTCAGGTTCAATACTGAGGGGAAACATTATTATAACTAAACAAAAAAGGACCATGTGACCACGTGTGTGTTTCTGTGTGTGTGTGTGTCTGTGTGTGTTTCTGTGTGTGTGTGTCTCTGTGTGTGTTTCTGTGTGTGTGTGTGTTTCTGTGTGTGTGTGTGTGTGTGTGTTTCTGTGTGTTTCTGTGTGTGTGTGTCTGTGTGTTTCTGTGTGTGTGTGTGTCTGTGTGTGTGTGTGTGTGTGTGTGTGTGTGTTTCTGTGTGTGTGTGTGTGTTTCTGTGTGTGTGTGTGTGTTTCTGTGTGTGTGTGTGTGTTTCTGTGTGTGTGTGTGTCTGTGTGTGTGTGTGTCTGTGTGTGTGTGTGTGTGTGTCTCTGTGTGTGTGTGTGTGTGTCTCTGTGTGTGTGTGTGTGTGTGTCTCTGTGTGTGTTTCTGTGTGTGTGTTTCTGTGTGTGTGTGTGTGTGTCTGTGTGTGTGTGTGTGTTTCTGTGTGTGTGTGTCTCTGTGTGTGTTTCTGTGTGTGTGTGTGTGTCTCTGTGTGTGTGTGTCTGTGTGTGTGTGTGTGTGTGTGTGTGTGTGTTGGACCACAGCAGCAGCACAGGGTCCAGCTGCTTCTATAAAGTGACAGCAGCTGCTGTCAGACTCAGCTCTGCTTACACTGCACACACTGTGTGTGTGTGTGTGTGTGTGTGTGTGTGTGTGTGTGTGTCTCAGTCAATGAGCCAATCAGCTGCTAGAACTCTCTCCTTGTGTCTATATAAGGCAGCAGGTAATCAATATGTCTGGGACGCCCACTCTGTGTTCAGCCCATCAGCTGTGTGATGGTGTGGGAGCGTTGCTACTGGTTACCAGCGAGTAGAGTGAACGTTTAAACATCACAAAGCGTTTGAGACGACGAGACAGTTTTCACATGAAGAGATCTCAAAACAGAAAAAGACATTTTACGCCGACAACACGGCCTAAAAAAAAGAAACTCATCGACGGAATCGATTACGGAAAAACGCAGATTTGCGGCGGCACGTCGCGGTGACCGCCTGCTCGTACAGGCTCTGCAGGGGGCCGCGCTCTCTCTGCCCCGTTACCTTCACAGCTGCAGCGTGCGTCCCCGCTGTTCAGCTGCACAGGAGATGAAACATGAAGCGGTCGGTCCGGTCTGAAGGGATACGTAGTTCTGAAGAGTTTGTCACTGCAGCAAACATTAGAATTAGCACAATGCTACATGCTACAAGGTCCATATTCTACCTGTTTGTATATATATATATATATAGATATATATCTCTCATGATATAGTTCAGCAATACCTGACAAATCAAAGAACGTCATCACACAGATTCATCGTGTAAATCCCTAATATTGCCATGAATCAGTCCTGCTCGTTGATTCGCAGCTTTGCCTAAATGTGCCGATGCTGCGAACTTCTTCCGTCACCGAGCAGGTGCGAGATCGCAGCGTCCTCGGTTCCAGTCTGGCCGGACACCTTCGTTGCTCATTTCCTGTCGTGCTTCTACAGTCGGCGCTCTGATGAAGGCAGCGCACGCCGTTATCGGGATAAAATTATCCGATCGGCTACCAGACTCCAAGATGGCCCCCGCGCCTTCCCGCTCAGACTACGGGCTTTACGCCGGGGTGATGTCACACATTTTCACGATTAGCATTAGCAACATTTTCTAGACACTGGGAAAGTTTAACAAATATAAAAACCTTCATGGATTAAAAACCCTCCCCACAAAGAGCAATAACAGCTTGTCCGCAGTTGGACAGTTTTACAGACGTGTCTTTTAAAATGGAGGTTTACGTGGAAAATGATTTCTGGGCCGCGGAGGATTCAGTACGGCTGAGTGGCGATGCTGCATCAGCTGTGATTGGTTAGCTCCACCCATCTGGCTCCAGCTGGATATTAAACAAACTCTACAGTCAGACCCCCCCCGCGACCTCTGTGTGTTCCTGGTTCCTTTACAGCCTCAACGCTGTGACCTCTGACCTCCCACTGACTCACACTCTCTATCGTCCAATCACGTTTAGGATTAATATGGCTAATAAATGTCTAACGTAAAGTCTGTGTTACAAACCGGAGGCGTGAGTTATAAAGACGTGCTTTTCGCCAGGCAGGGAGGCTCTAATGAAAAAGACACTATGCAGGTGCATTATGGGAAATGTAGGATCCAGTGTTTTAGACTAAAAATCAGGATATTTCCACCGCTGCTGCTCAGATTTGGACTGTTCTGGTTTTAGTCTCTCACAACAACAACAACAACAACAACTACTTTATGGAAGAAACCAGCTGTTAGAGTCACGTGACCACGTCTGCAGCCCCGCGTGGCCTGTGATTGGAAAGAGTGAAACAGCAGAGGCGGCCTCAGTTCCTCTGTAAAACAGCCAGATGACAACACCCTCCACTGCCTCAACCACAAGGCATCCTGGGAAAACACCAACACGCTGTGTGTGTGTGTGTGTGTGTGTGTGTGTGTGTGTTGCACAAACATCGTCTGAGAGAAAAACACACAGGAGGTTTTTTTTTTTTTTTAAACCGACCGAACTGGTTTTCTCAGTTTGACCTGGACACACAAGGTACCGATCAGCCCGCCAGACAGCTGTTTGCGACCACATTCACATTATAGCAGAACAACTGAGCTCTCGAGTTATTTGCAAAATATTTAGCATTAGTTTCTAACTATTTGCAGGTTTTATAACGTACGTTCTGAGTACCGGAAGAAGGTACTTTTTCAAAGCCCTGCAGGCGACAATATGAATGTTGTTAACAGCAGTTAGATGAAAACAGAGAGTGTCTTTGTAACCTTGTGACTGAATCTGAAGGCTGAAATTTGGCCCAACAAAAAAAAAAAAAAGTGTTGTTTGGTCTCAATACGATGATTATTTGTTACCTTGGTAGACTAATCCAGGTTGAAGCAGGAGTAAAGAAGCAGCCATTACTGTAGAGGCATCACGCACAGTAACACCGTGACGAACGAAAGGATTTTACTTTTTTTAACCACAAGAAATGAGTCCAGGACGTCCCGCAGAGCCCGTTACATGTTCAAAATATGGTCGCTGAAATAAAGTTTATATTAAGTGAAACTGTTCAGACAACAAACTGAGACACAAATCTCTGCTCCACGAAATTCTCATGTTTATACTTGGAGCGGCGTGCCGACCACAGACCGACCAGGACTCGCCCGCGGACATTCAGCTGACTCTCTAGTTTGCTACGTTATCGCTGCTGTTGTGCTGTTAGCTGTAGCAGCAGGAGAGTTGTGAGCGTCGCTGTCTGGAGCTGCTGTGCTCGCTCTGGGAAACCGTCCCGTCCTCTCTGGCTGTTAGCTTCGCGGCAGCGGCTGTAGCGACAGTTTCCACCTTTGCATTAAAAGGTGGAATCTGTGTTATAGCTTTTTTAAATTCTCAATTCCGCGATTCTGTTTCACAGAAACTATAGGGCCCGACCGTAATGCTGCCATCAGTCTATCGCTGGCCCGCGCCGGGCCACCGGCACCCGTCGAAACATACTTGCCACCGGGCCTAACAACTTAACAGACCCTGTACTTGGCAACAAACCCGATTCTGATTCTCCATCACTTTCACAGCTGACAGAAGCTGCGTTCGTGTTAGTTGTTCTCCCACAGCGTCTCCGCCCGCTCCATGACGTGCTGGTCAAGCAAAGGAGGAAGACTCGTCCTCCCACAATGCACCACAGAGCGCCACAGGAAGTCACTCCTGCCTGTGGCCATCAGACTCTTTAACTCCTCCCTCTAAGTGTCAGTCTGTATGACCCGAAGTCACTAAACTGGACACTGATCATTAACATCTCCGCCATAATTAATAATAATCGTGCAATATTCTGTTTACTACTTCCGTGCAATATTAGTTTTCCCTTGTTAGTTTTTCTTATTTATTGCTACTGATACTATAAACCTCAATTACTCTTCGACAGCACATGCACTTCCGCTTATTACTTATTTGGTTACATTGTATTATTATACTGTACTTTCATCATCAACCGGTAAACCCACCTGGTACTCGACACTTAGTTTATCTTATACTTATACCGACATGATACTTCATTTATTTCTGACCTGTTTTATAGTTTTATAGTGTATCATATTGTTTGCTAGTACTTCCTCCTGTGTGCACTGACGTAAAGGCGAGCTGCTGTAACAAAGAGTTTCCCTTCGGGGATCAATAAAGTCTTTCTGATTCTGATGTTCACAGAGTGTGTGTCAACATTGATGTCAGACGAGAGACAGACTAACTTCCACATTCACACAGACGACCTTCGTCTGTGATCAACACAAAACATCTCTGCTTCTCTGTGAAAGCGACGGAGGCTTCAGAGAGACGACGCATGAATCAGCAGCAGTAGCGTTCAAAGGTCGGCGTTCGCAACTCACCGCAAACAACAGCACAGGAGAAGCACACAAGAGGTTTCTGTGATAATTACATAACTTCAGCCTGCAGAGACTCACCTGCTCTGAGAAACACCTCCAAGAAAAGAAACAGCACTGACATACCTGACATGTCTGAACAGGGCTGCTGCTGCAACACACACACACCTTTATTAGGGTTGGGCCGATGTAAAAATGTTCAAACCGGTTTGATATTAAGCCCAATACCAGAGCAATAATACCATATATGACTCAGCCGCTCCCGAGTGTCACATAACGAGAGCCCGTGAATTTTGAGTTTTCCACAACGCGTTCCTGCAAACGTTTCACAATAAAAGCCTCGTTAAGAAATGAAGGGTTCCTGTCCACTGACACGCTACAGGGATTTTATTTGAAATGATACAGACAGTGTTGAGTTTGTATTAACAGCGTAATGCAGTTACTTTAACAGGGCGAATGGGAGCGGATCGAAACGAGGCTTCGTGCTTACGTTACTGACTGTACTGACAAACTGCAGCTGGCAAGCTACCTCGCTAACACAGCAAACAGATGTGATAAGCATGAGTGACCGTTGTCGGGGACGGGGTTATATGAGTTATATTGAAAAGGGAAAACGATGGGGTCACTGTTTATTAACTTTCCAGCAAACTAATCAGCAACTTAGCTCCGCGCCACCGCCTGCTCAGCAGTGATGCGTACTCTGCTACATGTGCTGCAGACAGTGCAAGAGTATTGTGGCGACAGCGCGCAAGGCAGGCTACTGCAACAAAGAGTTTCCCTACGGGGATCAATAAATATATATCAATATTTCTGATCTGATTTCCCATCATGCCTAGTGCTGGACTGAGCAGTTTGTTAAGTTTGCGGTTTTATATGATCCGAAATGCAAATGTTAGTTTTTGTTAGTGTTCGTGATGTGTCTGTTCAGAACACGGCGGTTCGCGTTTTAAATTTTTGTGCTGGTTTGTAGTTTTAGCGGTTAGCGAGGTGGCCGTTACGTTTCGTTAGCCCTACTGACCTTTTGAGTTCTTGTCCCGTGTTGAAAGTCGTTAAAGGGTTGACATCGCTGAGAACTGCTTCTTGTCTCTTTTTTAAAAAAAATCGGCCGTAACGTCTCCTAATGACAAATGCCAGTTCAGCCGGTTCGCATAAAATCAAACCGGTTTATGCTCGTACGCCGGGCTGGACCTGCAAGACCGGAAACCGACCCAACCCTAATTTTCCAGCCTTGTTTTCCAGATGAATGTTTTTCTATGTTTCTTTGTCTCTCTGCTGTTTTTTTGAGAAAATACTGAAGTAAAATATCGTCTTTATGTTTGTTTGGGTTTTAACTCTCTGTACCGAGTCAGTGGGCCCGACAGGTTTGACTGAACCGATTCAGATATGTATATTTAATCGTGGCGCACGTATGAGGAACAGTGCGAACATTAAGGAGTCACTTCCTGTCTGGATAAGGTGCCAAAAAAGCACCTTCAAATCCTAAACTGTTTCCGAGCTCGCCGCTGTTCTGAAACTCTACTTTCAGTGAGGAAACGTAAAAATAAAATGAGGAAATGAACTGAAGCAGTGAAATCAGAGTGCGAGCGCTGCCGCTGTGATAAACAGTAGCCGGTCGTCCGATATCCTGACTGCAGACAAACTGATAATAAACGATTAGTGTGCAGCTGATAAGGCTTCAGTCAGCTGATCGACACACAAACAAAAGGCAACACTTTACTGTTCAGGTAATAATAATGTCATAGGAAGTTTCCTGGAAAATAACTTTGTAATCGAACACAAACTACAGGGAAAAGTTTCTGTCATCAGAGATGAATCTGCGGATTGTTGAAAAACGTCCGTCAGAGATATAAAACACAACAGCTGACAGCAGAGGAAGTTCTGCCTGAAAAACTACATCCGTCATTAAGCGATTATCGAAACGGCTGCAGGAAAAATAATCTAATAGACTATTATAATGTAAATTATAATATTTAATAAAATAGAATTGAATAGATTTCAGTTGAAATTCCTGCCGAATTTAAAAACAAACAAAATATTAATTCATTATATATTTATTATTGGACATTTTGAGCTTCATATACAGACGGGGGACAAATTACAGTAAAAACCTGAGAAACACCAGCTGCCTCGGTGCAGCAGCGCTCCCCGACGACGGAAACGATGCGAGTAAAATGCTGCGGCCTTTACGGTCACCTGACCTCAGCCCGGCGTCGCACCTGTGGAAGGTCTCGGCCCGGCGTCGCACCTGTGGAAGGTCTCGGCCCAGCGTGTCAGACAGCGCTCTGCGGCAGCGTCTCCGTCAGACCAGATGATATAATATAAACCTTCAGATCTGCGTGGGGACGTCTGTCTCTGCTGCCGTCTGTCCTTCAGCTGGTGTCTCTACCTGCTGCACTCAGGTGTGTCTGACCTCAGAGACGAGCTGCTTAATAAAGGCTGGATGTATAACTGAGGGAGCAGCTAGTGGAGGAGGCGCTCGTCCTCCAGCAGAGCTCCTCAGACTCCAGCAGCCCTGAAGCTGGTCTGGAGGCTCGTGGCGGCCGGACTCCACGCCGACACGCTTCCTGCTGCTGCTGCTGTCAGCTGGCGCCCGTCTGTAAGTTGAATTGTATATTTGAACATGGAAAAACTTGACATTTGTGCACGTTCGGCTGGTCTGCTGTGACCGACTCATTTTCACTTTGAATTACAATTAATCTATTATCAAAGTTATTTTCAGTAAACACGTTGCCGTTCCACAGTAACCGGTTTACGAAAGGAGGCGCCTTACGTCTCTCTCCACGGTAACTCCCGTTACCACGGGAAGACGCTTTCTACGTGAGCTTTCATTTCACAAGGAAGAGTCTCAACTCGCTGGACGAGAAACAACGGAGAGCAAGACCGCCGCTGAGCCCCTCTCTCACCGACGCCGGCCGCTGTTTTCCTTTGCTGCCCGAAAGCAACAGTTTCGCGGTGGACCCGGCTTCGTCAGCGTCCGAGCCCGAGAGAAACTCCGGCGGACAAATCCAAACAAACTGACGCATCCATCAGTCGCTAACCGAGAGCGATTCCAAGCAGGAGGCTTTCATCGTTGTGACTCGTGCTTTGCTTTTTGGAAAGTGACGGGCCGCTGCGTTGAATTGCTGTGCTGTTTCTTTGTGTGAAGCGCGTTCCATTTTGTATCGCTACCACGCCGCTGGGCCGTTCAGCTGCGCTAGCTTTAGCCAACGAGGCAGCTAATAACGGTGCTGAGGTCCAGTAACACGGCCGCTGGATGCAAGTCTGCTGCCGGGTTCCTGCGTGATAAAGGGACGCCTTGTCACGGCATTCGGGATTCCTTTGCGCCTTCCTCTCTCTCCACTAACTCGCACCTTTACACGCTTACACACCTCAAACGGCCCAGGTAACGTGCAGCTTGGCTGGCTGAGCATTTTGAGGACAAATAGAGCTCGTCCTCCCGTTTTAGCTCCGTCCTTTTGTTTGAGTTTCGCGGGTTCTGCCCGCCATTTGGCTTTGACGATCACCCACGTGGCCGCCACCTTCCTTGCACCCCCCTCTCTATTGTACCACACACACACACACACACACACGCTTGCTGATTGTTGTATGCTTAATGTTTAGACTAGACGATAGCGGCTGTTGATCGAACGTATTGATTGTGAATCGGTGCTAAGGTTAAATAAACGCTATCTTGCAGAGAGCCTGTGGTTACTGTGTGTACGTGTTGTGACAGCAGCTGGTTGAGACGGTCAGCTCCACTGTTCCCCCCTTTTAATGGAAGATACCTTAAATATCAGCATTGGTAGGTGGACAGCCGCCTCCGAGACTGTTTTCCACATTTGGTCCCTGATCCCAGGGTGGTGTCCCGTAATTATTCATCTATAGTTTTATTAATATTCATAAATATCTGCAATATTTCTGCTAATAACCAAAACCTGCCCTACCTGAATCCCAACACCTGACTGTGTTGGGATGTTCGGTGGACGTTTGTGGTTCAGAGAACAGTCGGACTAACTCGTCGCTCCTCTTATCAAATCATCACTTTTATACGAGAGTTTTGTATTGAGAGCTTCGACGAGGCGGCACCAAACCCCGAATCTGCGAATTATATATTTCTCTATTTTAATCGAAACAGATAAGAAGCGTTTGGGTTTGTGAATATAAACACATGCAGACAACAACACTTTTCCCGACTTTAATTTGTTTTCTTTCATTGCATTTTGGTGCATTTGAGCTTTTGACCTTCACTTTGAATGAATAAGAAGTGTTAAACAGTATTTCGTGCACATGTGGACGAATCTTTCAGGTAAAAAAAAAAAGCTTAAAAAACATCTACAGAGACAGAAACGTCTAGTTTACAGTTGTATTTCGAATGTTGAGCAAACGGCGTGCGGCGTGCTCAGAGTCTGGACGGGCTGATAGCCGGCCGCTTAATCACAGGACGGAGCTCAAAGTGCAGCTTCAGAGAGTCTTTACAGGAACAGCTGCTGATCACCTAAGATCAATAAAACCCCTCATCTTCACAACAGGAAGTGATCAGAAAATACAGGAAGCAGGAACATTGAGTATTGCGAACACGCACTGCGGTTCGCAGTCAGGGTGGCGTTACATAAAAGCACATATACAACTGGAGTCAGCTGATTAATCGATTAGCTGATCGATCGGAGGCAGCCGCACAGAACATCTTATAAATTAAATGAATCTGCGATTAAATTCTCGATGAAACGATTAATTAAAAGCACAAAACGTCATAAAACATTGTGAAAAAGAGTTTGAGGCGACGTCCAGCCCACAGAGATTCACCTCCTGAGACGGAAAGCCGACAGTTTTTCTTAATCTTAACGATTAATCGATTACCAGAGCGGTTGCTGATTACATTTCTGCCAATTACCGATTAATTGATTAATCGGTCCAGCTGGAATCTGGTCACTGCAGCATAAAAACCACGGAGGTAAATCTGTGGCGTGTTCAGGAAGCAAAGAAACCTGCACACCGGCTTCATGCGAACAGGGGTGAAGACCCGGGCTCCTGATCCTCCGCCTCGTCGTCAGGTCCTGAATGTGAACCAGGACCAGGACCAGGACCCTAACGTGCAGGACCACTGGTGCTCTTACTGAGCTAAATAACATCATGGCAGACTGGTGAACGTGACAGCGTGACTACACAGCAGTGTGTTGGACGCGTGAGCCGAAACTAATATAATGATAATCGATTGATCGCGTATTAGTTTTAAAAAGCCAAAACACTCTCTGAAGCCAGCTGCTCGTCTCTGTTGGGACTTTGGGAGCGTTTACATGTTCAGCAGGTCAGAGCAGAGCTTTCAGGTAACTAGTCTCCCCCTACCCCCACAGCGTTAACCAGCTCTACTCACCTGCAGCTAACCTGCAGGTCAGAGCAGAGCTTTCAGGTAACTAGTCCCCCTCAACCCCCACAGCAGTGACCAGCGTTAACCAGCTCTATTCACCTGCAGCTAACCTGCAGGTCAGAGCAGAGCTTTCAGGTAACTAGTCCCCCTACCCCCACAGCGTTAACCAGCTCTACTCACCTGCAGGTCAGAAGCAGAGCTTTCAGGTAACTAGTCCCCCTCAACCCCCCCACAGCAGTGACCAGCGTTAACCAGCTCTACTCACCTGCAGCTAACCTGCAGGTCAGAGCAGAGCTTTCAGGTAACTAGTCTCCCCCCCCCACAGCGTTAACCAGCTCTATTCACCTGCAGCTAACCTGCAGGTCAGAGCAGGAAAACAAACCGCAGACATCTTTAAACCGTTCAGGGCCACGGAGCCGCTGGCAGGCAGCTGCTGAGTCTGCAGTCTGAGGCTAACAGCTCAGCTAGCGTTAGCTCCCTGAAGCTCCAGGCAGCTGCTGTGAACTTCAGTCTGAGGCCTCTGCAGCAGCTCCGCCGTCTGACAGCTGCTGCAGGTTAGCATTTAGCAGGAAAGCGACTCCGTACGAAGCCACAGTCTTCAGTTAAACTGCCCAAAGACGCGGTCCAACACACTGTTAACAAGCAAACAAGAGAGTCTGCACACAGAGCCGACTTCCCGAGACAAGTCGCCAAACTTTGCTAGCCGCAGCGCTAACTAGCATGCTACTAGCCGCGGCCGTCTGAAGCCGTGATACACCTGGCTAACTGACTAGCCTCTGCGGCTAACTAACTAACACAGAGCTGCGAGGAAGGAAAGCAGCGCGTCGATATTTCAACAGAACATTTTACAATAAATCTGAACGCGTCTCTCTCTCTGTGTGTTTATTTTCGCATAACGTCAGACAGCAGTTAGCATCAGAAGCTAACAGACAGACAGGGAAGAGGCCGAGGGTCAAACTAACCTGAAGGAGGAAACCTCTCTGTCCGCCGGAGTAAAAACCGCTGGCAGCGACCAAAACCACTAAATTCCTCTTTTCCCGGTTCGTCCAGTTAATCCTAAACACTCCAGCCGTCGGCTCCTCCAGTTAGCTGCTCATAAAATGTTGTTTTAAAATGTTAAATCGCTGTTCAAACGGAGCACCGACGCCGCTGAACCTGTCTGCTCCTCTGGGCAATATAACAACTACTGTCCGAGCACAGCGACGTCCAGCTGGAGCAGCTGCGTCATGACGTAGGAGGCCTGCCAAAGATCGTCTACGCACGACACGATGAAATATCAAATCAACATTTAGAACATTAAATCTGCCTTTTATTTATTTGTTTTTCCTATTTTATCGTCCTTATTTCCCTCCACAGGATTTGATTGTATTCCTTCCGTGATGAAATGGAAATTTGTTCATATCAATTAAAGCGTTTCGAAAAAGAAAGTGGAGCAAGATGCACTGCGCAAATAGGCAAACAAACGTGACTGTAACGTTAAAAGCTTTGTGTTTTATTGTAAATCTCAGACTCTTAATGGGTAAATTCCATAAACACAAAGCAACGTTTTCAAATTCTTCCTCTAAAAAAAAAACCCATCTTTTCTGATCGAGCTGAACCTGTGGATTTCTTAATGTGTACCTTGTATTGTATTTATAGTTTTATTTGTTTCTTATACGTATTGTTTATTTATTTTTTTCCTTTTATTGTTACGTATTAGTTTTATGTTTATTTTTTTTTATAATTAATGATTATCGGCACTATGTGTGTCAGAATCAGAATCAGAAATACTTTATTGATCCCCGAGGGGAAACTCTCTGTTCCAGCAGCTCGCTGTCACGTCAGTGACATACATCAACGTGGATATAAGTATAAAATTAAAATAAGTGTAAAGTACCGAGTGGGTTTACCGGTTGATGATGAGTATGTACGGTATAATAATACAGTAATAATATAAGTAATAAGGAATAGTGCATGAACTGTCAAGTTAAGTGCAGCTTATTAAGATGATTATGAGACGGTGGACATTATTGCACAGCAGTAATAGAAGTATGAATAAATATCAATAAATTAAACTGAAAACAGAGGATATTGCACAATATTTCATATATTGCAGAGATGTTAATGATCCAGTGTCCAGTTTAGTGACTCTGGGTCACACAGACTGACCCTTAGAGGGAGGAGTCAGAGACCTGCAGGACTGTATTCAGGTTTGTGACATGGTGAATGTCTCACGGTGTTGTTGGTTCACAGCAGCAGAGACAGAGAGAGGCGTCCTGTCGACTAATAATCCGTCTGTGAGCAACAGTAAAAACCTGCTGCAGGTTTCCATCATGCAGAAAACATCTGGCAGAACCAGGAGAACCAGGAGAACCAGGAGAACCAGGGGTCAAAGGTCACAGTCAGGACTGCCAGGGTCCAATCAGAGCAGGTTTACTGATCAGAGTGATCTGTCTGTCAGGAGAATAGTTCCTGACAGACAGGAGCAGGAACCTTCACACCTGTAGCAGGAGCTGCTCCAGTGTCGCCCCCTGGTGGCTGCCAGCACTTCAACACTTGAAGGAGAAATGTGACTCTGCAAATGTAAAAGACTGGGAGCTCCACCTGTGTCCCACCTCGGCTGCTGTCGGGGAGTGCTCACGTGTGGGAAAAGTTGTATAAAGGCTAGAGCAGGGATGGGCAAACTTTTTGACTCACGGGCCACAATGGTATGTATATATTACATTAGAGATTTGGCCTGCAACATGTAGCAAAGCATGAATATGCAAGGCTCATTGTACAAATTGTTTTCCAAATGCATTAATTAAATTAATAATTAATTTATTAAATTTCAGTTGAACAAACAACAGCAGAAAAACGCAAATTCAGTTTCATCGAGTGCCAAAAGATCAAACAACTTGTTGATCTTTTTTTTTGCCAGCGCATCGATAAACACGGCAGAAAAACGCAGTTTGCCGGTGGAAGAAATGTCGCCGAGTCTGTAAATCAGCTGCCGGCCTCTGAGCCGCAGCCGCCCGTTCCTGCGCCGGCTGCTTGCTAGCGTAGCCGCCCGTTCCTGCGTTGACTGCTTGCTAGCGTAGCCGCCCGTTCCTGCGTTGACTGCTTGCTAGCGTAGCCGCCCGTTCCTGCGTTGACTGCTTGCTAGCGTAGCCGCCCGTTCCTGCGTTGACTGCCTGCTAGCATAGCCGCCCGTTCCTGCGTTGACTGCTTGCTAGCGTAGCCGCCCGTTCCTGCGCCGACTGCCTGCTAACGTAGCCGCCCGTTCCTGCGCCGGCTGCTTGCTAGCGTAGCCGCCCGTTCCTGCGTTGACTGCCTGCTAGCTTAGCCGCCCGTTCCTGCGTTGACTGCCTGCTAGCGTAGCCGCCCGTTCCTGCGCCGGCTGCTTGCTAGCGTAGCCGCCCGTTCCTGCGTTGACTGCCTGCTAGCGTAGCCGCCCGTTCCTGCGTTGACTGCTTGCTAGCGTAGCCGCCCGTTCCTGCGTTGACTGCTTGCTAGCGTAGCCGCCCGTTCCTGCGCTGGCTGCTTGCTAGCGTAGTCGGCGTGCTTCGTAGCAAAGTGACGGCTGATATCTCTGAAAACCGCGACAGTTTCTTGGCACATTAGGCACACGGCCTTTGATCGGACTTCAGTGAAGAAACATTTTGTTGTCCGCTCCGTATTAAACGCTCGGCGCTCGCTGTCCACGTTTCTTTTCTTTGATGAGCTCATTTTTGCAGAAGGGCTCATAAGAGAAGAAGAGAGTAATACAGGCGAACGAGGTCACTGTAGCTGAAGGGCGCCATCTTTTGGGGAAACGTGGGCACTACAGGGGGGAAGGTAAATTGAACGAGGTTTACCCGTACCTATTTTAATATAATTTGGTCACGTTCGGCCGGATTAATAAGCCCAAGGGGCCGTGTGTGGCCCGCGGGCCGTAGTTTGCCCACGTCTGGGCTAGAGGCTACGTTAGCCGCTACTAGCGCAACACACCTGCATCTCAACTGTCAGCTGCCCAGTTGCATTGTGGGTAATGTAGGTTTTAACAGGGAAGAAGAATGTGGAATCAAACAGCAGGTACCTCTGGTTCTGCTGCATCCGTTGTGTCGGACAGTGTTACAGGAGAGTGATGAGGAATCAGCGGAGGACTCGTGTAACAGAACCAGGATCAGGATCAACAACATTACAACAAGTGCTCTTTGCTGCGTTATTCATGCTAAAATAACAAAACACACACAGTCTATTTAAAGTGGATCTTATAGTCCTGCAGGTCCGCGAGGAGCTCGTTTGTTTAGAGTAAGAAAGACGCCGATGTCTGTGGAATAAAATACTGGAACTCTGTTGGTTAGTTCACACCGGATCCCACACGGGGAGGATCCACCGCTGCAGCACTGATGGGACCGGCAGAGGTCAGAGGTCGGGTTTAGTCCTGTCCTGCTGTTCAGATACAAACAGACACAAACTCCAGCAAGATTAACCCTTTATTTATACGAGTCAAACAGAAGAAAACTAGTACAAGGGGATCTACTGTGGATCCACTGAGAACCGCCTGTGGATGTATAAAAGAACAAGAATCATCTACAGATCTATTCAAGATATACGTTGGATTAACTGAAGATCTACTGTGGATCCACTGACGATCATCTGCGGTCATTTACTGATGATGTGATCTATGGTGATCACCTGTAAATCTACAGGATCAATGGAAGATCTCCCACAGATCTACGGAGAATCTACTGTGGATCCACCAACACTGTTCCGTAGATCTATTCTAGATATAATGAGGATCTCCGGTAGATCTACAAGGGATCTCCTGTGGATTAACTGAGAGACTACAGTGGATCCACTGATGATCCCCAGAAGATCCCTGGTGGATCTACAGTAGATCGTTGGTGGTTGATCTCTTATGGTGGATCTCTTGTGGATTAATTGATGATCTCCTGTAGATCTACAGATGACCCCCCCCCCCCAGCATCTCCAGTGAATCCCCAGTAGATCTGTGGTGGATCCGGTGATCTGCCTCAGTGGGACAGAGTCTCCATGTGGACCTTGGACAGCTTGAGGTCGTTGTAGATGTTGAGTCTGTTGATGGATCTCAGGTTGGTGATCCGGTGTTGGAACGACAGCAAGTGAGTGCTGTTGACGGCCACCTTAAACTCCGTGTTGGTGCACAGGATCTTAATCTGCAACAACAAAACCACAAGCTGTCGTCACCTGGCCGACTGGCCCTTTAACTACACCTGTGTACAGTGGTGCATTCAGGGACCCTCCGACACATGCGCGTCATCGTTAGAAGATAAAAAGCAAACAAGGACTTTGGTCGTACCTTACATTCAGAAGGTCGCAAATTATTATTAATTAATACCTAAAATATGAGTATTCTTAGTGGTATAAGTTAAATATTTGACCTCGAACGGCTGCCCCTGGACGAAGGGGAAGTTCTGGCCGTCTCTCTCCTCTTTCCCCCACTTCTTGCCGATGCAGGAGTTCCTGACGATCACCTTCCTGCCGCTCTCATTGAAGCGAGGGTTGAAGTGGAAGGCCAAGTCACTGTCTGTGCACAGATCCACTGTGATCCTGCAAAACCATCATCGCTGATCATGAACTGAGTTGTAATAAGTTTAAAATGTCTTTGGCTCTGCTTTCAGCAGTTTCAGTAAGACAAACTGACTAAATCCTGCCTGAGTGTAAAACATGAGATCAGCAACGCGCAGATCACTGGATCAATGCAACACGTCTGCAGGTGAGCAACATGAGCTGCAGAGCTGATAATAATAACACGTCATTTCAAATATATGAGGACAAAAGGAAATACAATTTATTTTCTTTTGATTTCTGTCCAAATGTGTTGAGTGTTGCCGAAGTGTGGTTTGATGTTTTGTGATGAGGAACAGTCATCAGAGTCCAGGCGACATTATCTTTGTTTCCTGGGAGACAGCTTGTTTTATTTTCTCTCGACTCATTTCAAATACTGACGTCTGCTGAAACTGTTCGCGTCACTATTTGTACAATGTGAGGAAATGACATCATCATCCATCCATCCATCATCCATCATCCATCATCCATCATCCATCCATCCATCCATCATCCATCCACCCATCCATCATCCATCATCCATCATCCATCCATCATCCATCATCCATCATCCATCATCCATCCATCATCCAACACTCCATCATCCATCCATCATCCATCCATCATCCATCCATCATCCATCATCCATCCATCCATCCATCCATCATCCATCCATCATCCATCATCCATCATCCATCATCCATCATCCATCATCCATCCATCCATCCATCCATCATCCATCATCCATCATCCATCCATCCATCATCCATCATCCATCATCCGTCATCCATCATCCATCCATCATCCATCATCAGGTCATCCATCATCCATCATCATCATCCATCATCCATCCATCATCATCATCCATCGTCATCCATCATCCATCATCCATCATCCATCATCCATCGTCATCATCCATCATCCATCATCCATCGTCCATCATCCATCATCCATCCATCATCCATCCATCGTCCATCATCCATCCATCATCCATCATCATCGTCATCATCCATCATCCATCATCCATCCATCGTCATCCATCATCATCCAACACCCATCATCCATCATCCATCATCCATCCATCATCCATCCATCATCCATCATCCATCATCCATCATCCATCCATCATCCATCCATCATCCATCCATCATCCAACACTCCATCATCATCATCATCCAACATCCATCATCCATCAGGTCATCCATCGTCATCATCATCCATCGTCATCCATCATCATCGTCATCATCCATCTCATCATCCATCCATCATCCATCCATCCATCATCCATCCATCATCCATCCGTCATCCATCATCGTCATCATCCATCGTCATCATCCATCATCCGTCATCCATCATCATCATCCATCGTCATCCATCCATCATCGTCATCATCCATCATCCATCATCCGTCATCATCCATCATCCATCGTCCATCCATCATCCAATCCATCATCCGTCATCATCATCCATCCATCATCCAACATCCATCCATCGTCATCATCCATCGTCCATCATCCGTCATCATCAGGTCATCATCCATCCGTCATCCATCATCCATCCATCATCCATCATCTCATCCATCATCATCCATCATCAGGTCATCCATCATCCATCCATCATCCATCATCCATCATCCATCAATCATCCATCAGGTCAGGTCCGTCAGGTCAGATCAGGTCAGGTCATCATCCATCATCAGGTCATCCATCATCATCATCCATCTCCATCATCCATCATCATCATCGTCCATCATCATCCATCCATCATCCATCATCCAATCCATCATCCATCATCCATCATCCATCATCCATCTCCATCATCCATCATCCATCCATCATCCATCCATCATCATCCATCGTCCATCATCCAATCCATCATCATCCATCATCCATCATCCATCATCTCATCATCCATCAATCATCCATCATCCATCCATCATCCATCATCGTCATCATCAGGTCATCATCATCCATCTCATCATCCATCATCCATCATCCATCCATCATCCATCACATCATCCATCATCCATCCATCATCCATCCATCATCCATCATCCATCCATCATCCAACATCCATCATCCATCATCCATCCATCATCCAACATCCATCATCCATCATCCAACACTCCATCATCCATCATCCATCCATCATCCATCATCCATCATCCATCCATCATCCATCCATCATCCATCATCCATCATCCATCCATCATCCATCCATCCATCATCCATCCATCCATCATCCATCATCCATCCATCATCCATCATCCATCATCCATCCATCCATCATCCATCCATCCATCATCCATCATCCATCCATCCATCATCCATCATCCATCATCCATCATCCATCCATCATCCATCATCCATCCATCATCCATCCATCCATCATCCATCATCCATCCATCATCCATCATCCATCATCATCCATCATCCATCCATCATCCATCATCCATCATCCATCATCCATCATCCATCCATCATCATCCATCCATCATCCATCATCCATCCATCATCCATCATCCATCATCCATCCATCATCCATCATCCATCATCCATCCATCCATCATCCATCATCCATCCATCATCCATCCATCCATCATCCATCCATCATCCATCCATCATCCAACACTCCATCATCCATCCATCCATCATCCATCATCCATCCATCATCCATCCATCCATCCATCATCCATCCATCATCCATCATCATCCATCATCCATCATCCAACACTCCATCATCCATCATCCATCCATCATCCATTATTAATCTTGAATACTGACTTGTCAGCGTTGGGTTTGATGATTCCAGCGATGGTGATGAGCAGTTTGTCATGAATTCCACTTGGAAGACTCTGGTTGAACGGAACCTCCTGTCAACAAGGAAACAGCTGTTAACTCCACCCATTCATCATCCACCCATTCCTCCATCCATCTGTCCGTCTCTCGCTGTCTCACCAGACTCTGTTGGGGGGCAGCGGGGAAGGCAGGTCCAGGTCCAGGTATTGGTCCAGGTGAAGGACTGGGCCATCCTCCAGGTACGGTGGGTTGAGGGGAGGGGGAGGGCCAGGCTCCTCCACCTACAGATGGACCTCCGGGCCAGGCTCCTCCACCTACAGATGGACCTCCGGGCCAGGTGGGGTTCGCAGCAGGTTGACCTCCGGGCCAGGTGGGGTTGGCAGCAGGTTGACCTCCGGGCCAGGTGGGGTTGGCAGAGGGCTGACCTGCACCTGGTTTTCACACAAGTACATCCAGTCTTTATTTGACCCGCTTTAGTCTCACTGGTTTATTAAAGTCCGTATGTTTAATATTTCAGACCAGGTGCCTCCTGGTGGTCAAATCAAATCAATAGAGACGCAGCTGTCGGAGCTCAGGTGAAGCGCTGGGCGTTTATGATGGAGATAACAGAGTGATTTCTTTTCATTTACACTATCGTTTACATCCAGCAGAACTCTGGCTCTCGGCAGGTTCAGGTAAGTTTTCTACAGATTCGTTTGGGATTGAAAATGTTGGACCCATGAAGACCTGTAAACTGCACCAGGTCTTCGTCAGGATTATCAGGTTTATTTACAAATAAAAATGTAAGTCATCGTGAGAATATGACAGATGTTGTAATCACATAGAACTGCTTCACAGTGGGGCTTTAAGGTA
>CM050850.1:29535481-29552981 GCA_027580175.1 Siniperca scherzeri
GCCTCACTGGTCTCCCTGGTCTCCCTGGCCTCACTGGTCTCCCTGGTATCACTGGTCTCCCTGGCCTCACTGGTCTCCCTGGTCTCCCTGGCCTCACTGGTCTCCCTGGTCTCCCTGGCCTCACTGGTCTCACTGGTCTCCCTGGTCTCCCTGGCCTCACTGGTCTCCCTGGTCTACTTGGTCTCATTGGTCTCATTGGGAGCTGTGGTCTCCCTGGCCTCACTGGTCTCCCTGGTCTCCCTGGCCTCACTGGTCTCCCTGGTCTCCCTGGTCTCCCTGGTCTCACTGGTCTCCCTGGTATCACTGGTCTCCCTGGTCTCCCTGGCCTCACTGGTCTCCCTGGTCTCCCTGGCCTCACTGGTCTCCCTGGTCTCCCTGGCCTCACTGGTCTCCCTGGTCTCCCTGGTCTCCCTGGTCTCACTGGTCTCCCTGCTCTCACTGGTCTCCCTGGTCTCCCTGGCCTCACTGGTCTCCCTGGTCTCCCTGGTCTCCCTGGTCTCCTTGGTCTCATTGGTCTCATTGGGAGCTGTGGTCTCCCTGGCCTCACTGGTCTCCCTGGTCTCCCTGGCCTCACTGGTCTCCCTGGTCTCACTGGTCTCCCTGCTCTCACTGGTCTCCCTGGCCTCACTGGTCTCCCTGCTCTCACTGGTCTCCCTGGCCTCACTGGTCTCCCTGGTCTCACTGGTCTCCCTGCTCTCACTGGTCTCCTTGGTCTCCTTGGTCTCATTGGTCTCATTGGGAGCTGTGGTCTCCCTGGTCTCCCTGGTCTCACTGGTCTCCCTGGTCTCCCTGGTCTCACTGGTCTCCCTGGTCTCCTTGGTCTCACTGGGAGCTGTGGTCCTGAACCCAGCCGCTGATCCAAGCCTCCGGACTCCTCTGTTCTCCGGATTCCTCCTTCTCGTCTCCTTCAGCCTCGCCGGTGACGTCGGCTTCACGGCTTCTCGCCAGAGACCAGCGGCCGGTCGCGTTTCAGGCGTGTTGAAGATGTTTCCTCGGAGACGTTGAAGGGACGCAGACGGGAGACGGAGCGTGATTGGCCGGGGAGGAGGGCAGCTGTCAGGAACAACGTTTACAGTTTTTACCTGTTGCTTGAACACTTTTTGTCACCTCTCCTCTTCCTCTTCCTCTTCCTCTGCCTCTTCCTCTGCCTCTTCCTCTGCCTCTTGCTCTTCCTCTTCCTCTTCCTCTTCCTCTGCCTCTTCCTCTGCCTCTTCCTCTTCCTCTGCCTCTTCCTCTTCCTCTGCCTCTTGCTCTTCCTCTTCCTCTTCCTCTTCCTCTGCCTCTTCCTCTGCCTCTTCCTCTGCCTCTGCCTCTTCCTCTTCCTCTGCCTCTTCCTCTTCCTCTGCCTCTTGCTCTTCCTCTGCCTCTTCCTCTTCCTCTTCCTCTGCCTCTTCCTCTGCCTCTTCCTCTTCCTCTTCCTCTTCCTCTTCCTCTTCCTCTTCCTCTTCCTCTTCCTCTGCCTCTTCCTCTGCCTCTTCCTCTTCCTCTCCCTCTCCCTCTGCCTCTCCCTCTCCCTCTCCCTCTCCTCTTCCTCTTCCTCTTCCTCTCCCTCTCCCTCTCCCTCTTCCTCTTCCTCTGCCTCTTCCTCTGCCTCTCCTCTTCCTCTTCCTCTTCCTCTCCCTCTCCCTCTTCCTCTGCCTCTTCCTCTGCCTCTGCCTCTTCCTCTGCCTCTGCCTCTTCCTCTTCCTCTCCCTCTCCCTCTTCCTCTTCCTCTGCCTCTTCCTCTTCCTCTTCCTCTGCCTCTTCCTCTGCCTCTTCCTCTTCCTCTGCCTCTGCCTCTTGCTCTTCCTCTGCCTCTTCCTCTCCCTCTCCCTCTTCCTCTTCCTCTTCCTCTGCCTCTCCCTCTTCCTCTTCCTCTGCCTCTCCCTCTTCCTCTTCCTCTTCCTCTTCCTCTCCCTCACCCTCCTCCTCTCAAAATGGCTCAACTGAGGCCTGTTTGTGGTTGGCTGATTGGTGTTTTCAGGTGTGTGTCTAAGTGTTTTCAGTCGCCCAGTGTGTTTTGTGTTTTGAACAGACGTGTTTCCCAGGTGAACCCGTGAGATTTCATTTATGAACGAAGTGTCTTATGTGTTAAATAGTGTGTAGTGTGCAGGAGGAAGTGTGTTGCACAAGGTATGGTTACACTGTGTTTAAGGTTTAGTAACAAAGACGGTGTCGTCCCTCATTCGTCCAGGAGCGCCCATCGTAGAAAAGGTTTCAGTCGTAGTCGTCTGGACGCTGTTTTCAGAATCAAGACGTTTCGGCTCCCATCCGGAAGTCGTTCTCAACTGTGAAGAAATGGGACGGGAACTGGAAATTAGCATAGTGACAAAAGCAACCGACAGCTGAAGACTCACACCTCGTCTTCTCATCTATAAGATGCGGAGCAGTGCATTGTGGGATTGTTAGCAGACAGTAATGGACACTACTGACTGCTCCATCAGAGAGTGAACGCACACACACACACACACACACACACACACACACACACACTGCTGGTGACTCATGGTCATAAATCCTTTTGTATGTGCGTGGGTGTGTGCAGCTCGGGTGTGGCTGATATGAAGCTGACTGTTTGTGTGTGTGTGTGTGTGTGTGTGTGTGTGTGTGTGTGCTCTGTGTAGCCCACAGCTAACTCATTGAAACCATGGTAACATCGCCCAAAGCATCATGGGAACTGTAGTTCCAGACCAGCCCAAAGTGACTCGTTGGGAAAGTGGAAACTCACCTGACCAGGTGAGTCTGCAGGGATCCATTCAGTACATATTAGAGTTAAAGTTAGTCTGTAGTCTCTGTTCTGTTTATTTTATTCCACTTTATATTTTTATATATTTTATTTAGTCTATTTTAGTTAGTCTGTCTGTCTGCCTGCCTGCCTGCCTGCCTGTCTGCCTGTCTGCCTGCCTCTGCCTGCCTGCCTGCCTGCCTGCCTGCCTGTCTGTCTGTCTGTCTGTCTGCCTGCCCGCCCGCCTGCCTGCCCGCCCGCCTGCCTGCCTGCCTGCTGCCTGCCTGTCTGCCTGCCTGCCCGTCTGTCTGCCTGCCCGCCTGCCTGCCTGCCCGCCCGCCCGCCTGCCCGTCTGTCTGTCTGTCTGCCCGCCTGCCCGCCCGTCTGTCTGCCTGCCTGCCTGCCCGTCTGCCTGCCCGCCTGCCTGCCTGCCCGCCTGCCCGTCTGTCTGTCTGTCTGCCTGCCTGCCCGTCTGTCTGCCTGCCCGCCTGCCCGCCTGCCTGCCCGTCTGCCTGCCTGCCTGCCTGCCCGTCTGTCTGCCCGCCTGCCCGTCTGCCTGCCCGCCCGCCCGCCCGCCTGCCCGCCTGCCCGTCTGTCTGTCTGCCTGCCTGCCCGTCTGCCTGCCTGCCCGTCTGTCTGTCTGCCCGCCTGCCTGCCTGTCTGTCTGCCTGCCTGCCTGCCTGCCCGCCTGCCTGTCTGCCTGCCTGCCCGCCCGTCTGCCTGCCTGCCTGTCTGTCTGCCTGCCTGCCTGCCTGCCTGCCTGCCTGTCTGCCTGCCTGTCTGCCTGCCTGTCTGCCTGTCTGCCTGTCTGCCTGTCTGTCTGTCTGTCAAAGAACCAGCAGGGGGCAGCAGGACGCCATCACAGGAAGTGAAAGGTGAAAACACACCTGGCAGACAGCAGGTGGCGCTGTGGAGCTGCAGACAGAGAGGTTTTACTGTAACGTCACACTTCCTGTTCTGTTTTTCACATTAAAAGCCCAAACTGTGGTTTGCTGCTGAAGCAGCTGACGGTAATAATCTGTTCTGAGGTCAGATTGAACCTTTTAACGTCCAGTTTGTTTCCCTGAAGTTCCTCCGCTCTGTCTGTCGGTGTCATGTACTGTTCAGATAATGCGTCAGCTCAAACCAGACTCAGTTCTAAAAGATCTGATTTTAACTTGATAGTTATATATAAGATAAGAAAAGTCATCATTGATGCAGCAGCACAACATTCAGATAAAAGTAAAACATTAATTAAATAGGGAAATAAAATCCATACACACCTTAAACTACTGCAGTTCTGTGACTCAGTGTAGTATAATAGATATTATATTACATCTATTATACTACATTGTATATACTGCATAATGTAACCTGGTATTTATATGTAACAGCAATATGGTACAACTATAACAGTGTACAATAAAATTATAATATGATATGTAATAATATAGTATAACATGATATATTCTAACACAGTATAGTGCAGCATGGTATAATATAATATAAAATATTAAGTATGCAATATACAATACTCTGGACAGTAAGAGGGAGAGAAGTGGGTGAAATATTTAGATATTTCTAATTATCTATAATATGTTTATGTTGCTAGTTTCCCCATTCGTCTTTTGTTTTGTTTAATGTGATAGTATATTATTTCACCACAGACAGAAAACAAAAGCTCAAATAACAGACGTTACAGATGCAGCAGCAAACTGTGATTATGGATAATAAATGATGCTGGAAACAACATGAACTGAAATCAAACACTTTCCTGTTTGTGCAACAGCTGAAGTGAGGAGCTGAAGACACGTTCGAACAAAGTGGGACAGAGAGTCATTTAGTCTGCTGCTTTTCTTGTCTTGTTAGTTTTTGATTTTGGGTTGAACTGTCCCTTTAAACTGTGTAAATATGTGCATTGTATTTTACTTTAAGTTGAATCTAATTTTATTTTATGTTACGACGTATTTTTGTCTTTGTGTTCGTGTTCGAGCTGCTTTTTAAAAGGACTCTTGGTGTGTTTGAGCTCTGCAGACGTTTGAAGCTGAACCGACCTCGGAGCCTGAACGGCATCTGAGCCGCACGCAGACGGGGATAATCCCAGCTGAGCTGCTGACCTCGACACAAAACCAGTTCAACAGGAGACCAGAGACCCCAAACAGACGACAGCGGGGGGGGGGGTCCTACAGACTGCACTGTGTGTGTGTTGGTGAAATTTAGGTTAAAGGGTTGTTGTCGTTCTGTTCCACTCTGCTTCACACAAACTATCAGCACTTCGAACACACTGAACTCTTTACTAACTGTTCTTCAGTGAGTCAGAAAGAAGTCAGCTGACCTCTGCAGCCGCTGCTCGCCTCTGCTGCAGGCTACCAAACCGACAACCTGATGGGACCTTCGCTCGGGGCAGCAGACGAAGGCGACTGTTTGTTTGGACCACAGGGTGGAAACAGGTTCGGTGACATCATCACGTGATGCTGCGGGATCACAGCGAGCTGTTCGCACACGCTCAGTGCGAGTCCGACTCACTGAAGCAGAAACATGCCGACAGACAGAGATCAGCTGCAGATAACTTCTGTCTTTCTGCCAGGACAAAGAGCAGCTGAGCGGAGAGATAACGCTGTCATCATCCTGACAGAGGACAAGTGAAGGCGGAGGATCTGTTCAGGTCTGAGGTCGAGATCATCTGTCGCTGAATACCAGAGCACAAAGACCTGAACCAGATCTTATCGACTCATCGGGTCTGAAATCTGCAGCCTCCCTCTCATCTCAGTGACTCTCAGGAATGTTTAGTTTTTACAGTCAGATCTGAATCACGTGTCCTAAATCCAACAAACTTCCGCTGTGAGTTATCTCATTTCTTCTGAGTTTAAAGTCCTTCAGATACTGAGAAATATAAATCATTATAACCTGAGTCGCTTTGTGTTTCTGTTCGTCAGTTAAGAAGCAAAGGTGGACATATAGTGATGTGTGTCAGAGCCTGAAACACGAATGTTTACTGTAAACGAGACTCTGCAGCTGACAGTCTGTTGGAGGTGGATCAGTTCGGATCTCTGAGCTCACAGAGCAGCAGTCAGCAATAAAAACCACAGGCTGGTCCTGGATCAGCTGATGGAGGACTGAATGAGTCACTGAGTGAAGCTGAACTCAGTGATGATCTGCTGTTTGTAAACGCTGTCAGCTCGCATTAAAGCAACATTCTGGTTTATTTTACAGCCATGCTTTTATTTTGGTAGTTGTGCCCATGCTTCCTGTCAGTTCAGATGACGTTTTTACTTTTCAGATTTATTACAGAAACAATCAGACAGGTAGTAGAATTTGGTGAAAGTTCGGGGAAAATGGCGGTTAAATATTGAAAAACTCTGACTTGAAGCACGAGGACGAGTTTAGCCGAGAAACCAGAAAATTCAAGCAAGCAAAGTTTATTTATATAGCATCAAAGAAATACAATCTAATACAATCAAATAGAATGAAATAAATAAAACAAAGATAAAAACACCAGAAAAGATATACAAGGAGAACAGACATAAGACGCAAGTTGAAACATAAAATAGCACATGCTACCTAAATGCCTGTCACGACAGATGGAGTCCAAAGACCTCAGGCTTATTGGGAGACTATTCCAAAGCTTAGGAGCGTCCCGAGTCTTAAAACGTGTCAGAGGTACACTTAGAGGACCCTGGTGAAAGAAACACGATTGGGTCAGCGTCCTAATGTGAGCATCGGAACTCAGTGATTGGTCAGAAATAACACCACGGTTACGCAGACTAGACTAGACGGAGGAAATGAGCCTGATGAACCGTCGAGCGAAGGTTATCAGGAGCAGTAATCACGACTTCAGTTTCATCTGTGTTTAACTGCAGAAAATGATTTGCATCCAGTTCCTAATTGTATTTAAACACGTGTTCAGCGCAGAAAGCTTATGAAGGCTCATCGAGTTTAAGTGGAAAATACAAGTGGATGTCATCAGCGTACAGATGAGAGGAGATGTTGCTAAAACTGCTGATCATCTGTCCCAGTGGCAGCATGTATAAGTCCCATCAGCGAGATAGGAGATCCACTCCAGTGCAGACCCAGAGATGCCCACCGGGTGATTTAGCCTGTGGATCCGAAAGTGTTGGTCAGCAGTATCGAATGCTGCACTAAGGTCCAATAAAACCAAAAACTGAACAATCTCCAGCATCTGCAGCCATTAAAATATCATTTGAGACTTTAAGGAGGGCCGTTTCTTTGGAGTACAGTTCACGGAAACCAGAAGTCTGCAGTTCCAGTATTTGAACAAGTTGCTTTTCAACAACCTTTTGTTTTGGGTTTATCAGGCCGGGGACCAGGAAAGCAGGAGTGGGACCCAAATGCAGATGCACAGGCAGAGCTGGTGCTGTTCAAATCATTTGATAACACAAAATGAAAACACAAAAGGCTTGCAGGTTTGGTCAGGCAGGCACAGGTCAAAACCAGAAAAGCAGTCCATGGAAAGCAAACGAATCCAAAGGGGACAGGTAGGTAATCCAAAACCCAAAAGAACAGGCAAGGTCCAAGAAAACAAAGTAAAGTCACGGGGAATAAACAGGAACAGCGGCGGGGACACTCGACATGCAGACAAAGACGAACTGACAAAGAAACAAAGGAAGCACACACTCAGGTGAGGGGAGACAACAAGACACAGGTGAAACTAATCAGGGCGGGGCAGATAATCAAAACTGGAGGGAAAAAACACAAAGGCAGGAAGTACAAAACTCAAGAGGAGAGGTAAGAACTACAAAATAAAACAGGAAATGAACTGAACTCAAGACCCAACACCATGACACCTTTTATAAACGGAGTTTAGAAACAGGCCTGTAGTTCTCTGGCAGGCAGGGGTCCAGGTTTGGTTTCTTCGACGAAGGTAAACTATAGCCTGCATGAAATAACCGGGAACACACCCTAACAAAAGAGAGCGGTTTATAATGTTGACCACGCGGGGGGCGATGAAGTTAAAAACCTTTAAAAACATCTAGAGGGCTCGCGGAGGGTTTGTCCTAACAAGGCTGCAGCGTCATCTCAGGACACAGGAATTTACAGATTCGGTAAAACGCTGTTCCTGTGTCCTTCCTGTCCTCCATTACAAGTTTTTATCACATTAGCAGATATTTTCAGCTCGTCTTTCATCTCCGCTCATGTCCTGGTGCATTCTGGGTAATCAGACCGCAGGATCTTCCCACCGTAAATCAGCAGCTCATGAACGTTTTTTCATTAAATGACTTTATTAAATCACCAGCAGCCCGACAGCTGAGGTCACTGTGTGTGTGTGTGTGTGTGTGTGTGTGTGTGTGTGTGTGTGTGTGTGTGTGTGTGTGTGTGTGTGTGTGTGTGTGTGTGTGTGTGAGTGTGTGTGTGTGTGTGTGTGTGTGTGTGTGTGTGTGTGTGAGTGTGTGTGTGTGTGTGTGTGTGTGTGTGTGTGTGTGTGTGTGTGTGTGTGTGTGTGTGTGTGTGTGAGTGTGTGTGTGTGTGTGTGTGTGTGTGTGTGTGTGTGTGTGTGTGAGTGTGTGTGTGTGTGTGTGTGTGTGTGTGAGTGTGTGTGTGTGTGTGTGTGTGTGAGTGTGTGTGTGTGTGTGTGTGTGTGTGTGTGTGTGTGTGTGTGTGTGTGTGTGGTGTGTGTGTGTGTGTGTGTGTGTGTGTGTGTGTGAGTGTGTGTGTGTGTGTGTGTGTGTGTGTGTGTGTGTGTGAGTGTGTGTGTGTGTGTGTGTGTGTGTGTGTGTGTGGTGTGTGTGTGTGTGTGTGTGTGTGTGTGTGTGAGTGTGTGTGTGTGTGTGTGTGTGTGTGTGTGTGTGTGTGTGTGTGTGTGAGTGTGTGAGTGTGTGTGTGTGTGTGTGTGTGTGTGTGTGTGTGTGTGAGTGTGTGTGTGTGTGAGTGTGTGTGAGTGTGTGTGTGTGTGTGTGTGTGTGAGTGTGTGTGTGTGTGAACGAGTTTAGCAGATGTTACAGTAGAAACCTCAGACAGAAAACGAGTCCAGCCGTCTTCCTGACAGAGACGAAGATCTCTGATTGGACTTCCATCAGCTGCACTTTGACAGGACGTCCCGATCAAGTCCTTTAGTATTGATTATCTGCTGATACTGAGTCTGATCTGATATTTAGCTAAATGTTGATTAAATATGTCTCTGACACATTGAAATAAAAGCTGATACTAAATCTGACTTACTTTTCAGGAGCCACTTAATCCAAATACTGAAGGTCCTGATTCAAAACTGTTGAGCTGATCAGCTTAAATTATTGATCAGATCCACAGGGTGTGTATGCTGTTAACTTGCCTCATAATTTGTAATTTAGCGTATGTTTTGGTATAAATAAAAAACACTAACAAGTCCGGAGTCTCCGCTGGTTACCTCTGGACAGAGCCAGGCTAGCTGTTTCCACCTGTTTCCAGTCTTTATGCTAAGCTAACCAACTGCTAGCTGTAGCTTCTTATTTAGCGTACAGACATGAGAGTGGAATCAATCTGAACACCTGGCTGTCAGAGAGAAAGAGAAGAAGAAGAGATCACTACATGTTGAAGTGTTCCTCTAACGCCGGCCCCCCCGGCAGCAGCTCTGGGCCGTGGGGTGATTTCGGTGTAGTGGTCAGTCTCGGTCCTGCAGGATCACACGGAGAGCAAATCTTTCTGACCGTCACAAAGACTCTGAAATGACTCTTTGATCGATCCGTTCAGGAGAAGAAGTCTCTGGTGCTCCTGAACGCACAACTTTCACTGGACTGGATGAGATCGATCAGTTCGCTCAGCAGCTGCGCACCTGCACAAACACACCCGTGTAATATTTCACCACTTTTATACAGAAAAGCTCACTGAACCGGAAAATTGATTTTCAAAAGGCCAAAATGATGATTAGTGTCTTTGTTAAGTGTGTGTGAGTGTGTGTGTGTGTGTGTGTGTGTGTGTGTGAGTGTGTGTGAGTGTGTGTGTGCGTGTGTGTGTGTGTGTGAGTGTGTGTGAGTGTGTATGTGTGCGTGTGTGTGTGTGTGTGAGTGTGTGTGTGTGAGTGTGTATGTGTGTGTGTATGTGTGTGTGTGTGTGTGTGTGTGTGTGTGTGTGTGTGTTCAGGATAACAATGAGTTTCCTCTCTGAGTGCATCTGTGCCTGCAGTGACAATTAAATGTGTGTGAGACCCCAGTGTTTAATGCAGCAGGCAGGATTAACACACACACACACACACACACACACACACACACACACACACTCTCCGACCACAAACCGTTTAATTAAACCTGTTTTCACCTGGGGGGGGGGCTCAGTTATAATTCAGTTTTTACTCACCCAGAGGGTCCGGTCTGATCCGAGAGCGATGTTTCACATTCAGCTTCATTCTCACCTGCAGACAGATTTACTTCACCGTTTCATATTCAGACTGAGGCTAACGTCAGGAAAACATGGTGGTCACATTTAAAAGAGCGAAACGGTGCGTCTCGTACGCAGATTAACGCGTGGCTCCAGCGTCCTCGCTGAGAGCCCACGGGCTGGGGTTTACGCGTGGAACGTGAAATGTAGACTCTGCTGCAGAGTATAGACAGTCCCGAGTACAACGCAGCCTGCCGATGGACATGAATAAAGACACCGTCAGCGAATCAGAACGCAATAAACCAACTACTGACTGCGTGAAGCTGCGCGTGTTAATTATACGTGCTACACAGAGAAGAGAAGGCGCGTTTCTCTCCACCAGAACTCATTACAGCTCCGATGCTGTGATTCACACACACACACACACACACACCACACACACACACACACTCTCCGACCACAAACCGTTTAATTAAACCTGTTTTCACCTGGGGGCTCAGTTATAATTCAGTTTTTACTCACCCAGAGGGTCCGGTTTGATCCGAGGCGATGTTTCACATTCAGCTTCATTCTCACCTGCAGACAGATTTACTTCACCGTTTCACATTCAGACTGAGGCTAACGTCAGGAAAACATGGTGGTCACATTTAAAAGAGCGAAACGGTGCGTCTCGTGCGCAGATTAACGCGTGGCTCCAGCGTCCTCGCTGAGAGCCCACGGGCTGGGGTTTCTGGCGTGGAACGTGAAATGTAGACTCTGCTGCAGAGTATAGACAGTCCCGAGTACAATGCAGCCTGCCGATGGACATGAATAAAGACACCGTCAGCGAATCAGAACGCAATAAACCAACTACTGACTGCGTGAAGCTGCGCGTGTTAATTATACGTGCTACACAGAGAAGAGAAGGCGCGTTTCTCTCCACCAGAACTCATTACAGCTCCGATGCTGTGATTCACACACACACACACACACACACACACGCACACACACACACACACACACAGCGGTGTATGACTGTGTGAGCAGCCTGCAGCAGTACGGTCTGTGTGTCGGTGTTGATGTGAGTTATGTTGTGATCCTGGATGTTAGTGATGACATCACTGTGACCTCTGAGATTACTGCCCTGAGGTGTGTGTGTGTGTGTGTGTGTGTGTGTGTGTGTGTGTGTGTGTGTGTGTGTGTGTGTGTGTGTGTGTGTGTGTGTGAGATCATCATGCAGTGCATTAAGGTAGATGTATATATGGGGAATTGTGTATCGGGGCTACAGAAAGACTTTGTGAAGGCTGAAGCCTGGATTAACTTGCTGGGCCCCGAGTCATAAATTAGCTCCTGCCTCCCCCCCGTTCCTCCCCCCGTTCCTCCCCCTCTAAACACAGTTTCACCTGATATAATGAAGGTCTGATACAGGGTCTCTGGCCTCAGGGTACTGCAGGAGCCACCTCAAGACCCTCGTGTCAGCTGACATTGTGCTTTAGTTAACCGATTAACCCTCTAATGACCGCCGCTGCTTCTCCCTTTCTTTGTGCATTGTGTTTGTATTAGTTAGGAATTAGCAATTAATTAAGTCAGTAGGTCATCTGACTCTTTAACGAAAAGGTGTGTCTCTGCAGGGGTCCTTTCCATGATGTCGCCCCCGAGGATCAGCGGCTGGCAGCTGAGGCGATCTACTGACATCAGACATTTACACCCGAAAACATGTAAAAACGGGTTTAAAAACACCAGAACGACCCTTTCAGTGTGCTGTCAGCATCAGTGCATAGTGAGGACTGGAGCCGCTCAGGGCTGTTTACTGGACGACCTCACGGTGTGTGTGTGTTTTAAATCACACCGAGGCGTCAGTATGGTGACGGAGCTGCTGCAGAGAGAGAGACAGTAAATTATATTGATGATTCAGTGCTGTGATGAAGCTGAGAGAGAGAGACGCATCAAATCAAATCCAAATACACAGAATCAGTCTGAACTCAGTTTATCTGAAATAACGTTAATACATACGTCTGAAATATTCTCTTTATATGTTCACATCAACAATACAGCTATACCCCACACACACACACACACACACACACACACACACACACACAGAGTGACCTGTCAGTGTGTCCTGTAGTAAAACGTCTGCAGGTCGATGTTTTATTGGCAGCAGAGAGCGGCTGTAAAATCAAACCTTTATGTTTCTGGATTTACTGAGTGTGTGTGTGTGTGCGTGTGTGTGTGTGAAATGAGCTCAGTGTCTTAAAATGCAAATGAGGAAAAGCATTTCAGCCGCAGGAGCTAATTAACTCAAGGAGACAGACAGGACGTGAGCACCAGAGGAGACAGAGGTCCGGTTCACACCTGGCATTAACGTGCGAGCACGTGGCAACCTCCGGGCCTGAAAAGACGAAGCCAATCGAGCTCAGGTGGCTAGCCGCGAGGCGGTTCAGCAGCCAGGCTTCATTCGGCCGCCTCAGCTCCACCTCTTTGCCCGTTTTTGGATTAGCCGGAGTCGGGCACCGCCAAGCTGGCGACGGCCGGAGCCGCCGGGAGCCGCGGGAGCCGCCGGGAGCCGCGGGAGCCGCCGGGAGCCGCGGGAGCCGCCGGGAGCCGCCGGGAGCCGCCGGGAGCCACCCACTTTGAGCTTCACAACGGCTCTTCAGAAAGCTATGGGTGACATCACGGACGCTACGTCCATGTTTTATACAGGCTATGGTCTCGAGTGACCACTTATAATTGGACCTCACTTCATCGCTCTATATGCAGATAAACACGTACATCATTTCCGTTTGCAAAGACCAAAGTTGAAGTTATTGTTTTTCAGAAAACAAATGAGATAAGATTTTGGTTGGAAAAACGATAGACGCCGCCAGAGCGGCGTGTTTCTGGGGGCCTCACAGATTACTGCACAAAAACACAACTTTATTCACTGATTTTGGTGAAACTGGATCATATTTTACGGAGACATTTTTTTCTGGTTTTCCCTGTTTTGTCCTCCGGCTGCTCTGCCTCAACTCTCGATGATTTACAGAGTTTCCTGATGGACAGATAGCTTTACTTGTTGCTAAAGTAACCGCTAACTGCTGTTAACCGTAGCTGCCATGAGCTGGTTAGCTCAGTTAGCTGTGCAGCTAGTGGTCCTATTGTCCGCCATTTTATCTGCTCCACGAAGTGTGAGTTAACACAACGAACAGGATTCATAAAAACACACAGACTCTTCTCAGCTTAAGAGTCACGGAGTCTGTTATAGTGGGAAGAGTTCATGAGAGAAGGAGGCAGTGAGCTATACTGAGAATATACTGTTTAACTGAAGATGTAAGAAATCAAACGAAAACAAAACAAAAATCAGTTTTCCGAAGGAAAGGTCAAACTTCGAATAACAAGTGACATCCATACTCACTAATGATGTAGCTGTCTCAATAGCCGTTCATGTAGTTAGCTCACCCACTAGAGACGTAGCCAGCTTTAAAGTTATTTATGCGGCTAGCTCCCTTGCTAGTGATATAGCCGGCTCAGTAGCTATTGACGTGACTTAGCTAGTTCAATCGCTAGTGATGTAGCTAATTTGATAGCTATGACATACAAAGGAATCTCACTCTGCTAACTTGTGGTGTAGCAGGGGTCTAGGTTTGGGTTTTTAATAGCCGACACCTTCCGGGCGGCACGGGAAAACAAACAAACAGTCCGACAGAACAAACACGCATGACGACATGTTGACGAGCGCACGTCTGTGCTGGAGAATCTTTCAGTAGGCTACACAAACTTAAGCTATCTAGCCAGATAGCTTGCTAAGCTAATATAGCATAACACACTTTCCATATTACCTGCCTGGTATCGCATCCAGCTCTGTGCTGATTGCCATATTTCAATATCTCGGTAGGATTTAAAGCTCTGCTCACACAGCTAATAATAAGTTATTATCTTCTCGGCGTCCAGATCGCTCATGTTTTCTCGTTGCGTGAGGGAGCTGCATAACATCCGGTCGTAAATTCTGCCGCGGAGGACGACAAGAAGGTAAAATACTTTAACTTTAGCTACCGTCCTGCTCTACCGTCTGCCCGAATCCACGTGAATGCAGTTTAAATGCATTAAACACATTTGTGTGGTTTAAGTAAAGCACTGCGTTTGAAAGGTTCTGGATTAGTAAACTGGCATTGAAACATTGGTGGATCATTTCTGGTGTTTTCTGCAGGTCTTACTGAGCTTTGTGCCTCAGAGAGTTCACGTGATCTTGGTGATTTTCCTGGAGAAGCGTCCTGAAAGCAGCCGACGTCCTGCTGGACAGAGCGGAGGACGGTTGTGAGGGTGAAACAGAGGTGAAAACGCAGGGATGTTTGTGCGTTGGTGAGGAGGACAGAGATGGATCAGCTGCAGGGTTTCTTCGTCCTCTCTGCTGTCGGTGAATCGTTGGGACTCAGCAGCTCGTTCGTCTTCATCGAGCTTCGGTGACGTCTCGTCGCAGCTGAAAAACACTCAAACTGAGTGAAACGTCCTCCAGCTTCAACTCCATCCATCCAACAGTCGAGGAGGCTTCTGAATACAGCCAGACGTACAACAGAAAAGGTGACAAAGTGGAATGAAAACACTTTCATGGGTTTGTTTGATTCACTTTTCCTCCAGGACGCCGCAGAGCTAAATGGACACAAACTGGGACGTTTGAAAAGTGAAATGCTGGATGTGAATCCGGCTCCGATGAAGACCTCTGTGCGTTTGACTCCCGTTGCTTTCCTGAAGATAAACGGGTCCAGCATGAACATCAGACCTTCAGCTGAAGCTGCACAACTGAAGGTCAAACTGTGACTGTTTCACGGTTACTGTCCACCTGCAGGGGAGGAAGAGCGAAACGTCTCTGAGGCTTCGCGTTCAACAAAACTGCCGTCACTGTGATTTGAAGCTGGATCGTCTTCATCATCCTCGTCTTCCTCCTGCATGTTTCCTCCATTAAAGCGATGACACCTGCAGACCGAGAGGATTTAACGCTTCGTCTTTATTTTCCTTCACGTTCGTTAACCTTCTGTTTTCACGAGGCTTCGTTAAAGCCGATTAAACGTCCAGGTGACGTCTTTATTTAAAGCTCCACTCATCGATGTCTTTGCAGTGATGGTCTCTTTCTTCCCCACAAACTGTATTTGTTTATTTCATTGTGTCGCGTCTTCCATTTCATTTTTATATTTTTGTCTTTCAATTGCAATGCTGGAATCTTCCCATGTAACGCACTGTGTGACTTTACTTTGAATGAAAGTATTAATAATTCATACCTGTGTATTTTTGGCGGCTTCTGTTTATCGATAGTTAATTGTTGTATACATTTCACATGTTGCAGTTATTTGTCTTTATGGTCTAAAACTTCCTTTGTTATTGATTTGTTATTGATTTAATTTCTGTTCTTTTCTTTTAGAGACACTCGAGAATGAATGGAGCTAAAGACAAAGATTGATCAGTGACATAAACACCGACTGGTCGTTAGTTCGTATATTTATATCATATCGATACAATTATCGCGAGTCTTATCAGCTGATGGTGCAGAGTGCATTGTGGGTCAGACTGACTCAGACTCCGCCCACCAAACCTGCAGCTCATTAATATTCATGAAGCAGAGAGAGAGAGAGAGTGTGTGTTGACCACACCTGCACACACACACACACACACACACACACACGCACACACACACACACACACACACACACACACACACATCACATGTGTGACTGTGTGCGTGCTCAACATCCCCTTACTCGCTTTTTCTGGAGCTTTGAACTGCAGTTTCACACACGTCTCTTTACTAATGGAGGTCTATCATCTATCAATACATCTATCAATACATCTATCAATACATCTATCAATACATCTATTAACAGATGTATTAACACAGCCATGCAGCAGATCTATATCTGTGTCATGTAGCAGCATGTTTCGTATTATCACAGGCTCCTCCCAGCATGCTTTGCTTTGATCTCCTCTGTTCACTCTGACGGTTTAATTAGAGAATTACTGACGGATTAACCCTTTAAACACTGACTGCACTGTCGTTCCTGGTTCTCCTCGTCCTCCTCCTCCTCCTCCTCTTCATCACTCCTCCTTTCTAAACTGTATTCCCCCCCCGGCAGCAGCAGCTCTGTGTCTGCCTGTAAAGACGATCATGTGTCTGTCAACATGCTGGAGCCTGACCGACTGTCTGCTCCTTCATCTCCTCGTCTGGGACCCTCAGTGACCTCCGACCTCCTGCTGCTGCTCCTCTGAGACTCCCTGAGGCCTGATGAGAGCCGAAGGACACATTTACATTTCCATCCCAGCTGAGCCCGAAGCCTCTCTGAAGCTGGAGACTTCAGCCTGTTAGCAGCCTCGCCGTCCGTCCGTCCGTCCGTCCGTCCGTCCGGCTGCATCGGCTGTCGCCATGAAAGCTGCAGCGTGCAGATGAGAGGAAGTGGAAGCAGAGCGCCGCACGCACACACACACACGCTACACACACACACACACACACACACACACACACACACACACACACACACACACACACACACACACACACACACACACACAACACACACACACTGCCCAGCTGATGCACAACGACACAACCCACAGGACACTCGTCTCTTATTAAAACCCTGTCACTGTTAAAGTGCTGGTACCAATAAAACGCCGTAGCGACCCGTTTTTTAACAGCAGCGTTTTGCGATACCTGTTTTGCGTCGGTACGCTGTGCAACACTATCGAATTATTCAGTTAAATACGCAGAATATTCAAACAACATTTGCTTCTTCTGGTGAACGTCTGAACCACATTTCAGAAATGATAAATGTGGAGTGTTGCAAATCTGATGACGCGACCTGCGCACGCTTCAGTTGGAGGTCTGTACTTCCTGTCGGCTGCGGCAGCCAATCTGCTTCCGTCTGCTTTCACGTCTCCATTACAGACTAATGTTTTCTTCTAACTAAGGCGGTGTCGCCCTCATTCGTCCAGGAGTGTTGGATCGTAGAAAAGGTTTCAGTCGTCGTCGCCTGGACGCTGTTTTCAGAATCAAAAAACAGGACAAAAGTGTAACTGAACCAAGAAGGAACGGCGTCTCCATCCCTTATGTATCTGGACTGTCTGGAAAACTACAAAGGATCTTTAGACAGCACCATGTTCCTGTCTTCTTTAAACCAGGCAGCACTTTAAGACAGAAACTCGTTCACCCTGAGGACAAGATGCCCACACAGAAACAGAGCGATGTAGTTTACTCCATTCAGTGCAGTGAGGAAAACTGCAAAGAACGGTACATAGGCGAGACCAAACAGCCGCTTCACAGAAGACTTTATCAGCACAGACGACACGCTAACTCGGGATCGCAGAGCGCCGTGCGTTTGCATCTAAAAGCTACAAACCGCACGTTTGAAGACAGCGAGGTGAAGAGTCTAAGCAGAGAGAAGAGCTGGTTTGAAAGAGGAGTCAAGGAAGCCATTTTTGTGAAAAAAGAAAACCCCTCTTTGAACAGAAATGGTGGTCTGAGATTCAACCTGCCCAAAGTTTACCACAGTGTGTTAACACCGTGGT
>CM050850.1:29557981-29577981 GCA_027580175.1 Siniperca scherzeri
GACCCTCAAACTGACACAATGTCCCCTCCTTCAGTGAGCTCACACACACACACACACACACACACACACACACACACACACACACACACACACACACAGCTGTGTTTCCAGCACTTATGAGGACATTACATTGACTTACATTCATTCCCAGGAGTCACTTTGTAAACAGATCTATGTCCCCACAACAGGAGTAAACCCCCGCACACACACACACACACACACACACACACACACACACAGTCCGATGTGTATCAGAGGAGGAAATGAAGTTTGCTGATGGAGACGATATCAGACGGCTTCGTACTTCAGCTCAAACACAAACACTTTTTACTGTCGTCATGGAGACGGAGGAGGAAACTGACTGTGTGTGTGTGTGTGTGTGTGTGTGTGTGAGAGACCTTATGCTTGTTTGTGAGGACATTTTGGCTGTTCTCGTGTCAGCTGAGTTGAAAGGTGAAAGGTAAAGGATCGGGGTCAAAGGTCAGGATCATCTGTGTGTGAGCGATGCTTCGCCCGGCGGCCATGTTGGCAGAGAAGAGGAGGAGGAGGAGGTTCATGTGTTCTGCCAGACGGAGCAGCCTGCAGCCGGGTGGAGGTGGTGTGTGTGTGTGTGTGTGTGTGTGTGTGTGTGTGTGTGTGTGTGTGTGTGTGTGTGTGTGTGTGTGTGTGTGTGATTCATGCAAACTCTCCTGGTATTTAAAACTCTTCTTCTCTGCTTCTGATTCAAACTGGGTTTAAAAATCCAGCTGATTTGACTGAAACACAAACAGCAGCAGTTATACACTGTTGACCCAGACTACATGATACCTCACCTGTCCACAGCTGTCCTCACCTGTCCTCACCTGTCCACACCTGTCCTCACCTGTCCTCACCCGTCCTCACCCGTCCACCTGTCCTCACCTGTCCACACCTGTCCTCACCTGTCCTCACCTGTCCACACCTGTCCTCACCTGTCCACACCTGTCCTCACCTGTCCTCACCTGTCCACACCCGTCCACACCCGTCCTCACCTGTCCACACCTGTCCTCACCTGTCCACACTTGTCCACACCCGTCCACACCTGTCCTCGCCCGTCCACACCTGTCCTCACCTGTCCACACTTGTCCACACCCGTCCACACCTGTCCTCGCCCGTCCACACCTGTCCTCACCTGTCCTCACCTGTCCATGCCTATCCACACCTTTCCACACCCGTCCACACCTGTCCTCACCTGTGAATGAATAGGTAGATTCTTTAAAGATGTGAATCTGTCTTGTGTTCTATAATCGTTCTGTGATGTTTCCCAGAAGGTTTGATCGTTTCTTTGATGTTTTTATATTTATTTTCATTTTTTAAAATGTATATTTATTTATTTATTTATTTATTTATTTATTTATTTATTTATTTTAATTAATTAATTAATTAATTAATTAATTAATTAATATTATTTATATTTATTTATTTTTATTTATTTTAATGAATTCATTTTATTTATATGTCTTTATGTATATTTCTTTGTGCCGTGTCATGTAGAAGCCGTCCATCCTGCGAGAGACAGCTGTTCTCTTCTTCTTCTGTGTTTTTGTTAGTTGCTGCACATTATCAAAGCTTCTTACTATAACTGCGAGGTCCGGATCTCCTCGCTCCACATCCCGGAGAAATAAACGTGTTTACACAGCGAAGCGTCATGTGGGCGGCAGCGTGGGCGTGTTGCTGCTCTTTAGCCTGCAGTCTGTGTGTGTGTGTGTGTGTGTGAGTGTGTGTGTGTGTGTGTGTGCGTGTGTGTGCGTGTGTGTGTGTGTGTCAGAGAGTTTCTTTTATATTGATTTCTGGATTTCAGTCGGAGACACTTCAAAGAGCCGAGCATTTTATATTTGTCATGTGATGTTTGAACTTTTAGAAAATAAAAACAGGGCGATTAATAAAAAGTATCATCTGTTTTCTAAAGTGCTGAGCTCGGAAGGACTTCCAGTAAATATTAAATATGATCTCACTGAAGGAACACGCAGATCTGTGCCGACGCTGGTGTTTGTGTCTCTGATGTCCACCTGAGACAGTTGGAGGACCTCGGGGACGGACCCGGAACGACGTGCTCAGAGACAGAAGAAGAAGAAGAAGAAGAAGACGAAGGCCAGGGCGACACTGAATAACACCTTAAAAGATTAAGAATAAATCTAACATGAGATAAAAACGACGTAGGAAGAATAACATTACAGATTATTAAAAATACCAAGTGCAAGTAAAACCAGGTAACGAACGTCAACGTAAAACATTCAGATATTTGATCTGTGCAGGTGTAACAGCTTAATGTCTGCTGAGCGGAAACCAAACAGGATCCTGCGGGACAGACGGACAGACGGGGCCTCCGAAGAATGCGAGAAAAGACAGAAAAAGAGGAGAAAATAAAAAAAACATGAAAGAAAGACGTGCGTGAGCTGAGTTGAATCTATAAAACTGGATCTATTTGATCTGGGATTTTGGATCCAGATGTGGTGGAGGGATACAGAGGCTGTAAAGCTGCTGTCTGTCTCATCCTTCGCCAGGACGCTTCAAAGTCCACGTTATGAGCAGGAAAGCTCCGCCTCCTCCTCCATGATATAACCCCCTCCAGACATCACCTCCTGTCTTCTTCTCCTTTTCTTACTTCTTGTCTTTGTCCTTATTCTTCCTCCTCCTCCTCCTCCTCCTGCTGGTAAACTGTGCTCAGAGCTGCAGAAGCTGAAGTCTCTGTTTCCGATTGATTTCCTGAAAATAGCTCCGACATCCTGCCGTCTGCCGAGTTCAGGTATTTCTCCTTCCTGCCTGCAGCGTGTCGACCTGCTGCTGCAGCGACGCTCCCTCTGCGTCTAAATAAAGTTGTGCGAGTTTGAACACCACGAGGTCAAAGGTTAAAAGCTTCACGGAGGATGTTTTCTGACTCGTCTGCAGTCTGAAAATATCTTCTTCTTCTTCTTCTTCTCCACGTTTTCCTGTTATATCTGATGTTTCTGGATTCATCTTCCTGCTGCGTTAATGTGTGTGTTGCATTTTACTGCTGCAGGTCGAGCTCATTGTAACTGCTTTATATCCTGCTGGGCAGTTTCATCTAGCGGCACTCGCGTTAACGGCACTCGAGTCAGCGGCACTCGAGTCAACGGCACTCGCGTTAACGGCACTCGAGTCAACGGCACTCGCGTCAGCGGCACTCGAGTCAACGGCACTCGAGTCAGCGGCACTCGCGTCAGCGGCACTCGAGTCAACGGCACTCGAGTCAGCGGCACTCGAGTTAACGGCACTCGCGTTAACGGCACTCGCTAACGGCACTCGAGTCAACGGCACTCGAGTCAACGGCACTCGAGTCAGCGGCACCGAGTCAACGGCACTCGAGTCAGCGGCACTCGAGTCAGCGGCACTCGCTAACGCCACCGCGTTAGCGCCACTCGCTAACGCCACCGCTAACGGCACTCGAGTCAGCGGCACTCGAGTCAACGGCACTCGCGTTAACGCCACCGCGCTAACGCCACCGCGTTAGCGCCACTCGCTAACGCCACTCGCTAACGCCACCGCGTTAACGCCACCGCGTTAATGGCACTCGCGTCAGCGGCACTCGCGTTAACGTCACCGCGTCACCGCGTTAACGCCACTGCGTTAACGGCACTCGAGTCAACGGTACCGAGTCAACGGCACTCGAGTCAACGGCACTCAGTCAACGGCACTGAGTCAACGGCACTCGCTAACGGCACTCGCGCGTTAACGCCACCGCTAACGCCACTCGCGTCAGCGCCACTCGCGTCAACGGCACTCGAGTCAACGGCACTGAGTCAACGGCACTCAGTCAGCGGCACTCGAGTCAGCGGCACCGAGTCAGCGGCCGAGTCAGCGGCACTCGAGTTAACGCCACCGCGCTAACGCCACCGCGTCACCGCGTTAGCGCCACCGCGTTAACGTCACCGCGTCACCGCGTTAACGGCACTCGCTAACGCCACTCGAGTCAGCGGCACTCGAGTCAGCGGCACTCGCTAACGCCACCGCGTTAATGTCACTCGCGTTAACGCCACTGCGTTAACGCCACTCGCTAACGGCACTCGCTAACGCCACCGCTAACGCCACCGCTAACGCCACCGCTAACGGCACTCGCGCGTTAACGTCACCGCGTCACCGCGTTAGCGTCACTGGCGTTAACGCCACTGCGTTAACGGCACCGAGTCAACGCAACTCGAGTCAACGGTACCGAGTCAACGCAACTCGAGTCAACGGCACTCGAGTCAACGCAACTCGAGTCAACGGTACTCGAGTCAACGCAACTCGAGTCAACGGCACTCGAGTTAACGCAACTTGCGTTAACGTCACTCGAGTTAGTGTCACTTGAGTTAGGGGCACTCTCATTAGCGCCACCGCTAACGGCACTCGCGTCAGCGGCACTCGAGTCAACGGCACTCGAGTTAACGCAACTTGAGTTAGCGTCACTCGAGTTAGCGTCACTCGCGTTAACGGCACTCGAGTCAATGGTACTCGAGTCAACGGCACTCGAGTTAACGGCACTCGAGTCAACGGCACTCGAGTCAACGCAACTCGAGTCAACGGCACTCGAGTTAACGCAACTCGAGTCAACGGCACTCGAGTCAACGGCACTCGAGTCAACGGCACTCGAGTCAACGGCAGTCGAGTCAACGCAACTGGAGTTAACGGCACCGAGTCAACGGCACTCGGTCAGCGGCACTCGGTCAGCGGCACTCGAGTTAACGGTACTCGAGTTAACGCAACTTGCGTTAACGTCACTCGAGTTAGTGTCACTTGAGTTAGGGGCACTCTCATTAGCGTCACTCGCGGTAACGGCACTCGAGTTAACGCAACTCGAGTCAGCGGCACTGCGTTAACGCACTCGAGTCAACGGCACTGCGTTAACGCACTCGAGTCAGCGGCACTCGAGTCAGCGCACTCGAGTCAACGGCACTCGAGTCAGCGGCACTCGAGTCAGCGGCACCGCGTTAACGCCACCGGCGTTAACGCACTCGCGTCACTCGCGTTAACGTCACTCGCGTTAACGGCACTCGAGTCAGCGGCACTCGAGTCAACGGCACTCGCGTTAACGTCACTCGCGTTAACGTCACTCGCGTTAGCGTCACTCGCGTTAACGTCACTCGCGTTAACGTCACTCGCGTTAACGTCACTCGCGTCACTCGCGTTAATGGCACTCGCGTTAATGTCACTCGCGTTAGCGTCACTCGCGTTAACGGCACTCGAGTCAACGGTACTCGAGTCAACGGCACTCGAGTCAACGGCACTCGAGTCAACGGCACTCGAGTCAACGGCACTCGCGTTAACGTCACTCGCGTTAGCGTCACTCGCGTTAACGTCACTCGCGTCAGCGTCACTCGCGTCAACGGCACTCGAGTCAACGGCACTCGAGTCAACGGCACTCGAGTCAGCGGCACTCGAGTCAACGGCACTCGAGTCAGCGGCACTCGAGTCAACGGCACTCGCGTTAACGTCACTCGCGTTAGCGTCACTCGCGTTAACGTCACTCGCGTTAACGGCACTCGAGTCAGCGGCACTCGAGTCAACGGCACTCGCGTTAACGTCACTCGTGTTAGCGCCACCGCGCCACCGCGTTAACGCCACTGCGTTAACGGCACTCGCTAACGCCACTCGCGTTAACGTCACTCGCGTCACTCGCGTTAATGGCACTCGCGTTAATGTCACTCGCGTTAGCGTCACTCGCGTTAACGGCACTCGAGTCAACGCAACTCGAGTCAGCGGCACTCGCGTCACCGCGTTAACGCACTCGAGTCAGCGGCACTCGAGTCAACGCACTCGAGTCAGCGGTACTCGAGTCAGCGCAACTCGAGTCAGCGGCACTCGAGTTAACGCAACTTGCGTTAACGTCACTCGAGTTAGTGTCACTTGAGTTAGGGGCACTCTCATTAGCGTCACTCGCGGTAACGGCACTCGAGTCAACGGCACTCGAGTTAACGGCACTCGAGTTAACGCAACTTGAGTTAGCGTCACTCGCGTTAACGGTACTCGAGTCAGCGGCACTCGAGTCAGCGGCACTCGAGTTAACGCACTCGAGTTAACGGCACTCGAGTCAACGGCACCGAGTCAGCGCAACTGGAGTTAACGGCACTCGAGTTAACGCACTCGAGTCAACGGCACTCGAGTCAGCGGCACTCGAGTCAACGGCACTCGAGTCAACGGCACTCGAGTCAACGGCACTCGAGTCAACGCAACTGGAGTTAACGGCACTCGAGTCAACGGCACTCGCGTCAACGGCACTCGCGTCAGCGGCACTCGCGTCAGCGGCACTCGAGTTAACGCAACTTGCGTTAACGTCACTCGAGTTAGTGTCACTTGAGTTAGGGGCACTCTCATTAGCGGCACTCGCGGTAACGGCACTCGAGTTAACGCAACTTGAGTTAGCGGCACTCGCGTTAGCGGCACTCGAGTCAACGGCACTTGAGTTAACGCAACTTGAGTTAGCGTCACTCGAGCAAACGGCACTCGAGTCAACGGCACTCGAGTTAACGCAACGTGAGTCAGCGACACTCATACTGTGTAAGACCCGCCCATCTACTTCCTGAAAATCAAAGCAAGGTGAAAATTTGTTTAAACCATCGACAGTTCGTCTATAAAAACACACATTCAGGTTTGTTTGGTGGAAATCTGTTGAAACTGAAACACACACGCACACACACACACAAACACACACACACACACACACACGAACACACACACACACACACACGCACACACACACACACAAACACACACAGCTGCAACTGAGTGTGAAGGGCAGCAGGGATTTACTGTATCTGAGGGTGTTGAAGGAGGCGAGCAAATGGCTGCAGTGTGAGTGTGTGTGTGTGTGCGAGAGTGTGTGTGTGTGTGTGTGTGTGTGCGAGTGTGTGTGTGTGTGTGTGTGTTTAAGGGCACTCTCAAGGATTTTGTGTTTCCTGTGTGTAACACTGCAGTGATTTATTCCTCTGTTCCCTCTGAGCTGACAGCCTGATCTAGTGTGTGTGTGCGTGTGTGTGTGTGCGTCTCTGTGTGTGTGTGTGTGTGTGTGTCCCTGCGGAGTCAGTCTGTCGTCCTCTTGCAGCCAAACCTGCAGCTCGGATGGAAAAACTGAAAAAAAGGAATAATAATATTTCAGAGCAGAGCTGCTGCATTCAGGTTCCTCAGGAAAACAGAAGACTCTCTAACGTCTTCTAATGATGCCATTAAAGCGATATCAGTTCGTTCAAAATATATTAAGCCTTCGAGGCAGATGTCATTTCGGGGCGTTTTCACTTCAGACTGTCACTATCAGCTCACACGGGTTTCTTCTTTTCAGCAGCTCTGCAGCCGGCCGGTCCAACACTTTGCTTCAGACTGAAACATCTCGACGACTATCGGACGCATCAGCTCTACTTTAGAGCGCACGGTAAATCAGCCCCCGCCCGACTCTGCGGCTGCTCGGGAACGCGAGTCTTCTTCGTCCCAGACGGAGCATCGCAGCGGAGATTACACTTCACTAAGGCAAACATGTTCACGCTGTCTCAACGCACATCTGTCAGAGTCTGAGTGGACCGTTACGTTAATATTCCTGGTGTCTGCTGCCCCGCAGGGTCCTAACAAGTACAGATGTCCACATGTGTCCAGCTGCTGGACGGACTGCGATGAGACGCGCTTCATCGTTCGCGCTCCCCTCAGGAAGAACTGTAATCACTCTGCTGATCCTCTGACTTTCCCTCTAGCGCCACCATCAGGTCGACACGTTAACGCGTCCGACGCTTTGGTTTCTGACCTGCAGAGCTGATGGCGTTCCCATCAGCCTCGGCTGCGCTCTGTTTACTGCTAACTAGCTAATGTTAGCATGCTAACACGCTAAGATGGTGAACACTATAGCTGCTAAATGTCAGAATGTTAGCATTGTCACTGTGAGCATGTTAGCATGCTGATGTTAGCATTTAGCTCAAAGCCCCGCTGTGCCTCTGAGACACCAGGACGGTCTTGTTGTGCTTTGCGCGGCAGCTGCAACCACGCTGGGGGGGGTCGACAAACAGAATCTACCTCAGAGTCCTTCGTCACGGTCCGGGACGAGCAGAGGAAGCAGTCTTTACACACAATATGTGTTCAGTTCGAAAAATCACCCGAATTCACATCAAGAATCTGTGTGATTATGTTACAGAGCAAAAAGAAATACACGAATAAAAGAATCGGAGTTCCTGCGGCAGCGAACGCACCGCGTGCTAAACCAGGTCACATGTGGCTTTTATTTGTGAAACTTGAGTTTAGATGTGAGATGGGAAAAGGTTCGTTTTCATGAACATCTTTTATCACACGTGAAGTTAAAACCTCGTACGTGAAACGCGTCAGCTGACGTCCTCACGTGGCGAGGTCTGCACGCACACGTAAAGCTAAAAACACGCCGTCTTCCATCGCATGTGAACTTCAAGACACACGTCACTTCAAAATGTGAAACTTCATCGTAAAGGACACGGCCGCCCCGACAGGCCGCCCCGTCGCCCCGACAGGCCGCCCCGTCGCCCCGACAGGTCGCCCCGACAGGTCGCCCGACAGGCCGCCCGCCGCCCGACAGGTCGCCCGACAGGCCGCCCGCCGCCCGACAGGCCGCCCGCCGCCCGACAGGTCGCCCGACAGGCCGCCCGACAGGTCGCCCGACAGGTCGCCCGACAGGCCGCCCGACAGGTCGCCCGACAGGCCGCCCGACAGGTCGCCTGCCGCCCGACAGGTCGCCCGACAGGTCGCCCGACAGGTCGCCCGTCGCCCGACAGGCCGCCCGACAGGTCGCCCGACAGGTCGCCCCGACAGGTCACCCCGACAGGTCACCCCGACAGGTCACCCTGTCGCCCCGACAGGCCGCCCCGTCGCCCCGACAGGTCGCCCCGACAGGCCGCCCCGATCACTGCAATCAGAACTGAAGCTGGATCAATGATCACGTTTGTTCTTCGCTCAGACTGAAGCTAGTCGACACGTCGCTGTGTGTGTGTGTTTCAGTGTGTGTGTGTGTGTGTGTGTTTTGTGTGTGTGTGTTTTGTGTGTTTCAGTGTGTGTGTTTCTGTGTGTGTGTGTGTGTGTGTGTTTCTGTGTGTGTGTTAATGCAGTTGTTATCAGCAGATCTGTCAGCTGTTGACTCTCGTTATGTTAATGTTGTGAGAGACGATGACTAACGGCCTCACACACACACACAGAAACACACACACAGAAACACACACACACACACACACACACACAGAAACACACACTGAAACAACACACACACAGTTTTGTCCTGTCCTGCAGTCTCACAGCCCCTGAATGCAACAAAATGTAAGAGTAAAGCAATAATTCGGGCTCAGCGTTAAAGGAGCAGTCCGTAACACATTTCTGATGCAGTACCACACTGGCACACGTTTGTTCAGCTCTGCAGCAGCTTAAAGGCCAAACTGCACCAGAAAACAAAATCCTGTTTGTGTAATACACACACGTGTGTGAGCGCGCAGCCGCTGCTCAGCTCTCTATGTCCTCGTACTGCTCTCGGGTCAGATTGTAGGACTACGGAAAGCCGATCGCATACGGTTCCCAGGTCGAGGTTAGCTTCGGCGAACGGCAGCCAGGCGCAGGGACTTCTGGAGTCTTGTCATCGTAGTGAGACCGAAGGGCTGGGCGGATGGATACGCTGTTGTCGGTGAAGAAATAGTCCGAGCAGTAACTCGCCCTAAAACAGCAAACTGTGTTTTGTTCTGTTCAGATTAAACAAACCACATACGTGTCAATCAGTGAGCCTCACAGAGCAAGGCTAGCTGTTTCCCCCTGTTTCCAGTCATTATGCTAAGCTAGGCTAGCACATTCTGCTGGACCCCTCCCTCCCAGTATATTAAACAAACACAACAGGGAGCAGCGACTGCAGGAGTGTGTGTGCTACGCAGTGTGTGAGGTGGAGGGGAGGGACGCAGCGCTGGTAGTCAGAGCTGACCAGCAGCTCCCGTCAGACCGTGTCTGGTCTGACAGGAAGTGCGTGGCGCGGTGTGGGTACCTGTGTTGTGGCTGAGCTAGCAGCTCTACCACCAGAGGCCCCACTGTTTATTGGCACGCAGCCGCAGAGCGCCTGTTCTTCCTGGTGTGCGTTCTCGAGTACATGTGATTGGCCGGCTGGATGCAGCGGCAGCGGTATTGCAGGAGGAGGCTGTGGAAACTGCACGTCAGCAGTTCCCTGTAGAGAACACATAGATCACCTTGCTGTCAGTTACTTGATATTCATTATGGTGACATGTATAGAAATAACCTGAAGACGAACGCCGAGTCCGCAGATGGAAACAGGCGTCACGCTAACCTGGTGTTCTCTAAAACCTCGGACTGAAGGTTTGATAATGTGGTTTGAGCGAGATTCTGTCTGATTAAAGTTTGTAGTTTATTCCCCTCTGTAACGTCTCTTTCGCTCTTCCTCCTGGTGGAGTTTCTGTCCACGAAAGTCTGGGTTGTCTTTTGCTGCCTCTGTTAAAGAGCGTCTCTGTATCGCCACTGCTTCTTCCGTCTGTCTCCACATTCATCTTCTTGAGCTGTTAGCAGAACACGGAGGTTTGGGTGAATGATGAAGTCTCAGATCAGATGACAGCGTTGGAGTCCACCAGTCAGATCAGAGCAGCAGATTAAATTCTTAACTTTCACTTAAAATCCACAAAGTCATATGGTGGAGGATCAGTGTGTGTGTGTGTGTGTGTGTGTGTGTGTGTGTGTGATGAGCTGAACTCTCTCTGAACCATCTGAACATCAACATGATGATTTGTGGTCGCACTAATTGCAGCCAACAGTCTTCTCCTCCGAAAACAAAGTGAACCATAAAACATGCTGAAAAGCCCTCGTTCCCGAGAGACCATCTGAGACAAACGCAGTGAGACAAAACGAGACACGAGACACAACAAGATGCAGCGAGGGACAGAGACACGGCAAAGCACGAGACGCAACGAGACATAACGCGACGTGAAAAGACAGAACTGGATATGAGACACTGTGAGACTGTTGACTGGACGCTGGCTGACGAGACCCCGTCCGGCACTCCGGTTCCCATCAGCCTAAGCTGTGCTTTGTGTTTACTGCTAATAAGCTAATGTTAGCATGCTAACATGCTAAAATAAACCTCTGATATATCTCCAATGCAAACGCTGCCAGATTCTCTCTGCTCTGTAATCACATCCAAATACAATAATGGCGTTTGATCGCAGGGTGTTTCAGCTTCATCTGCACCACATGTTCCAACTAAACTTGCAGCAAACAGTGCTTTTAAATGCTATGCTCCTCACAGACAGATTGAACTTTCAAAGAACTTTTAAATTAAGATCTCTCATTTCCTTAGAAGATTTTAAAATATTATACTCAAGCAGTTTGAACAATGCAACCACAAGCCAGCGTCTTCTTGTGCCAGTCGTCCCAAGTCTGGATAAATGCAGAGGGTTGTGTCAGGAAGGGCGTCCGACGTAAAACACACGCCAAATTAAAAATGCGAATCGTGAAAATGACTTCCATACCGGATCGGTCGGGGCCCGGGTTAACAACAACTCAAGCAGTTTGAACGCTCGTAGTTTTTCTTCACGTGTAACGACCGAGTGTAAACTGTGTTTTGGTTCATGCTCATAATCATCTTAATAAACTACACGTAACTTGACAGGACTCATTATTGCACTATTACTTATATTATTACAGTGTATTATACTGTACATACTTATCAACCTCTAAATCCACTTTGGTACTTCACACTTGTTTTATTTTATACTTATACCCACTTATACTTAATGTATCTGACCTGTATTATAGCGTATTGTATTTGATTTGCTCAGTGCTTCTGTCCCTGCGTGCGCTGACGTAAAGGCGAGCTGCTGTAACGAAAGAGTTTCCCCTCGGGGATCAATAAAGGATTTCTGATTCTGAATATGTTCTCCTGTGCAGATAAAAAGATTTCACAGGCGGGAGTGTGTGAAGCAGCTTAACCCACAAACACAGTGTAAATATCTCGTGATCGGGCTGAGCAGCAGGGAGGCGGGTTATTACTGGACGCCAACTGGGACAAAACCCTCGCAGCTCCAGGCTGTCGGGATTCAGGATTTGAGGTCAGAGGAAACAGATGAACCCAGAACAATCAAACGCTAATGTTAAAGTCCACATTTAATGAAGCATAAAAAGGTTAAGCACCAGTATTGGCATACACAGACATTATCTACACACACACACACACATCAGTAACAGTCATTTACAGGAGTAAAGTACCATCGGATCGGTGTGAAGCAGAAACCTCAGGAGGAGTCAAGTTTTACTTTTGGTTGAAGGTTTTTGGCTGTTACACACTCACACTGAAGTTTTAAATATAAACTGTCAGAAACCCAAAATAGCTCTGAACACAAAGACAGCATGTGACAGCTGAACAGATTTCTGTGGCTTTTTAAAGCTTTGTGGGAGCTATTTATATCTGGAACATGTCAAATCTGGACCAGAATAGACGAGTACAATCAGTTAAAACAGCTTCTAGCAAACTCGCTTCCAGCCTGCGGATCAAACTCCAACCAGGCCTCGGCGCCAGCCTGCTGCTGGTCTGGGCAAAAAGTACAATTTTAAACGTACATTCAGTGAAATCCTGTTGTTCTTTGTGATATCAGTTTTATCTCTCTGTGAACAGTGCAGATATGACGCATTTAGCCTAGCTTAGCACAAAGACTGGTTGCAGGGAGAAACCGCTAGCTTAGTTCTATCAAAAGAGAAAATGTTTGTAATAAAAGCAGTTTCCTCCTGCATCAAGTCTTTGTGCTAAGCTAGGCTAAACACATCCTGGTATAACAACAGTTACCATAACATTTGATATGTTAGCTATTCATAGCTTATGCTAGCGGTTTTGTAGCTACACTGGCTAGCAGTTTCCTCCTGCTGCCAGTCTTTGTGCTAAGCTAGGCTAAACACATCCTGGTATAACAACAGTTACCATAACATTTGATATGTTAGCTATTCATAGCTTATGCTAGCGGTTTTGTAGCTACACTGGCTAGCAGTTTCCTCCTGCTGCCAGTCTTTGTGCTAAGCTAGGATAAACACATCCTGGACCTCTCTCTGTACTGGACACACAGAGATGAATTGATATCTATCTGAAACATCTTAGTCTCATCCGAGAGGACAGAGAAACAGAAAGTTTACCTTAATGTTGGACTGTTCCGTTACCTAATAAAATTAAAGTCATAATTGAACTCGATCCTGGTTGTGAACATTGCTTTGGTGATTTGCAGGTGAAAAGACGTGAAAAGGCTGTATCGGCTAAAACCGGGCCAGTTTGGTTGGTGTTTTTTAGATACTTAGATGATCTAAAATCGAGGCTTCAACAGCATTTCAGTGACTTTATTTCACATCGTAGCAGATTTGATAAAGAACCAGCAACATATTAAATCCTTTCAATTGAATCAACATGTGTCTCCTCGGCATCCATTTTGTTTGCAACTGAGAAAACGTTTCTGGTCATCATTTTATTGATCTGAAAGCAGGAGAATCACCAAAACTCAACCTAACAGTTACGATAAAAACCTCTACTAAAACAACAAAAGTTGGTCTGGTTTTCACCCAAAGATCTAAATGCTGTATAAGCAGGTTATTACGGCATCGGAGGTGAAAGTGTTAAAGGGAAAATTGGGTGCTTTTTAAGTGGATGTGCAGTCAGTCTTGATGGTATCTGTAGTTAATTGAAGCAATAAATTCCTCAGTGCATGCTACATTGACCAAGAAAGCTAACTTTGTAAAGTAGTTCTTCCTGCATCCGGTGACGTAATTGGAGGTACGGAAGAACTACAAACGATTTCAGCTTGGATTTCTAGCTTCCGCGACTTGCTAGCCGGGGGCCGTGCTCTTGATGCCGCACAAAAACAGAACTTCCTTGTTGTCTTCGCCTGTATTGCAAACTAGCTACGTTTCCAACTGCGAAAATGCCGTCCCAAAATAAGTATGTGAGCAAAGGATGTTATGAATGAGGATACATTTACAGTGTTTTTGCTGTCTCAGATATTCTGCTGTATTTATTTAAGTATACGCCGAAGAAATGCAGCGGAGAGAGACGCCGACGCTGCGGCTACATTAGCCGTGCAAGAGGACATGGCTGGCGGGGACCATCCAGAACCTGAACCGGCGAAAGCAAACAGCGACTGGTGCTGCCTTTGCTCAAATTGCCCTCCGATGCCAACAGAAACTGACTCATTCTGCTGCAATGAATTTCAGCGTGGGCAGTTTTTGTTGGATGATGTTGCAGACGACAACCCCCTGTGTGTGCGTTACTATGCATGAAAGTTATATTCCTCACTTGGACAGATGGTGTGCTGGAGACCTTCTTCATGATCCAAAAGATAAACTGGAAAAAGACAACCAAGACCAGCAGGGCCGAGAGGGCAGATGAGTATTTTTTGTCACCCAACGCTATGTTTTGGCCAACAAAGTAATCAGCTAGCGTTATAAGTTACAGGCTACAGGTGGTACTCCGGGCGATGTTAGACTAATGCTGTGATATTGAGGGACAGTCAAGAGAAACTGTGTGAATGTTAAGCCTCATTTGAAGCCTAACTAAATAACGAGAGTAGTATGTTGAACGCCGGTAACTGTTTTTTCATATTTTGTGGAGCTTTATTAACGTTACTGCAGCAGCTAGCCAGAGCATCTTTGAGCTAGCGTTTGCGTCAGCTAGCTTGCTCAGACCACAAAGCTGTAACGTTAGTGGCCCGCTGGGCAGTGAGGCCGATGCTAATACGGATCCTGCGTGAACACGTGGGGTGGTCAGGTTTTTGGTTTAGAAGCGGTTATTGTGGTGATGTTAACAATAGAAGTGCAGGTAGACTCGGTTAGCTTGTTATATGGAAAACCGCTGGGTGTCAGAAGCTCATGCGCAATGCATCCTGGTACTCGAAGGCGCTGCTGGCACAGCTCCAGTGGCTGTGGCGCTGAGGAGAACTCGGCTTTCTCGGTCAATATAGCATGCACTGAGGAATTTGTTGCTTAAATGGACTACATTTACCATCAACACTGACTGGACATCCACATAAAAGGTGCCGGATTTTCCCTTTAAGAAAGACACATCAGACTTAGTGTATAAATGTTATATAAACTGCAGCTCAGGAACAATCCACCGCGACCAGCTGTCAGTCAGTACCATGTGTGTATCCAATATGTACCAAGCAAATATATTAGGTTTTAAATAGCTTTCATCAAAAAAATAGCAACTTAAATCAGGACTGTCTAATAAAAAGAGAAGCACTTACAGACGTTTGGTGTGCCGTGTCGGTGCGCTACAACGAAGGGCAAAGTTCGTGTGATAATAAATACAAAACAAGGCTACATACAAAAAACAAATTAACAGGATTACACGTCTGTCCTGTCCACTGACAGCTTGTCTCAAAGTGCAGAAAATAAGGAGATTACTGCAGCAAGATAAACCAACTTAGAAACATTTGAAGAACCTTCTGGACAAACTTCTGAAGAACCCTCTGGAGACGTTAACAGACGTCTTAAGAAACATTTGAGGAACCACCTGAAGAACTTTCCAAACAACTCTCTGAAGAACCTGACTAAAGCCCCCACTTCTACCAGAGACCAGAGAATGTGGTCCACTAGAAACACTTAAGGCCTCAGTATGCTTCAAACAAAATGTTTGTTGGATTTTCTGACAGCTTCTTAAATCCCCTTTCCAAGTTCCCACTTTACGCAGTGATTGATCAGCTGTGTGAAGGTGAGAAAGGAGGAGAGTTTGAACCTCTGTCTCAGCTCTCTGTTTTCCTTCCTCACACAACTATTTCTGTTACTTTTCATGTGAACAACTGAGTGCAATACCATGAATGTCTTCGAGGAGAGACTGTCTGAAAGTGTGCTCCCCAATTTGTACAATTCATGGCCTCAAGACTACAAAGCCGGGCTGATTAACCTGTTAGGGGTCCTGGGGCAAAATTTTGCTATGGACCCTTATAGACTAACCTCAAACACACACGTTCCCCCAACCCATTTTGCGGAGACACCCATAAACCAACCAGTATTTTTACACTGGAATATGATCCGGTTTGCTGTACAGCGTGTAAGTAAGTTTGGGTATTTTGATAACAGACATTTGTTTAAGGATTTGCTCCATGAGAGCAAAATGTCAACGGAAACATTAAAGGCCCCTCTAAAAGACAGGGGCCTCAAGAGCCATTGGGTACCATTTGTTTTTCAATTTTGCTTTAGTGGTGCATATTATCAAACTAATTTGTAATGAATGAGATGATCACAAAGTCATTGCCAAATTGCACATAGACAACCTGAGGCCTTGGGGCCCCGGACAGTCCGGGACCCCTGGGCAGTTGCCCACTTTGCCTGGTTGGTGGTCCAGCCTTTCTACAAAGACGCACAAAAGACAGAGTTGTTGGAGAGAGATCTGGGAGGCAGAGGGATGCAGCCAGGAGGAGGCTGTGATGCCAGGCCTTTCCCCCCCGCCTTCAAGTGCGGACACTCGCAACAGACAGAAACACTTTGACTGCAGACGTGGACACACTACATGTCGTACCAACTGCTTAGTTTGAAGCAGACGGAGACCTTGATCTCTCCTCTCAGGTCTTACTAACAGCCAGGTTTACGTCAGCCGAGGCACTTGTTGGGCCAGGTAAGAAAGAGGGGAAGAGAAGGAGGCCAATTTGACTGGCTAAATCCGAACTCCAAACAAACCCAAACAGTAGTTCCTAAAGGCATCTAATGCTGCACTTATCCTGAATACAGGAAGTTAGAGGTTTATTTGATTGGCTGCTTGTAAGAACCAGAAACTTGCACAGAGATACAATTTGATCCATGCGGACATAACCATTGATTTATGTCATTAAGAAAATGTTAGAAGTGTTTTTAAAAGTGTGCAAACTACTTTAAGTGATACATTTTATCTGTTTGGGCAGCCATGTTGATTTGTTTGGTATCACAAACTGGGTTTGACAAAAAGGAACTGAGTTCACGCCTTCAAATGTTCGGTGTTAATTGTGTTTACCCACGGAGACCATGTAAACAACCCAGTGCTGTGGTATGTAGTGTGGCTTTCTAACAAGTTAAACCGCTTGAAGTTTAAGTTGTGTCCTCAAATTTCCACGTGAATGATCCACATGAAAGTAAATTTAGACACAGGAAGTTGATAAGATGATATGGTTGCTGATCAAGTAGCTTATGTAACTTGCAAGAGCACTGTTGCAAGGCTACTGACAACAAAAATGTACACCACAAGATTCCTCCCTGTTCCCTTTTTAGCATTTAAACATTAAGAAGAATACAAGAAGAGAAGGCAACAGAGGTGACTAACCTCCGCAGGTCACAACTTGTCAGAGACTGGTGGCTGGACCACCAACCAGGCAAAGTGGACCACCACAACACTGGGTCGTCCAGATGGACTCGACTGGTGAATGTGGAAGGTTGTGTTTGAAGGCAACTGTACCTCCTGACCAAAAACTAAAGAGTAACACAGGATATGAAGAGATAGCAAAGAAAACAATCCATAAGGACTGTTTGTTTTCTTGTTGGGGATCAGTCAGGAAAAATGTCACGCATGCTTTTACAAAGATGGATGACTGATTTGGCTTTGTCTCTCGGGCTAAAGAGGCTTGGGGTTGCTTTAAATGTCAGTGTAGAAAAGGGTTTTTTCCACTTCATAAGTGTACCATGCAGCACCTGTTCCACCACAGTACTGTCTGCTTTTCCATTAGGTGTGGTTCACAGTTGGGTTTGGTTTAGGTACACTAGAAGTGCATGGGTAAGGCATCCCAACAGATATGGCTCTGGTCCAGTTTGGCAGGGGGGTGGCAGGGCATCTGCCCTCCTCCTGCTGACTTACACGGTGGTCATGAGTTTGAGAGAACCCGACCTGAACCTAAGGATCTTCTTCTTCAGGTTGTGAGAGGCCTTGATCTTGACGAAGGCCTTCGTCTGAGCTGGAGTCATTCCCTGCCCTACGGCCCTGGTCCCAGCTGCCCCTAAGTGGCTCCACCCCCTGCCCGTTCCACCTGTCCCTCCCCCAGCCCCGCCTCCTCCACTCTCCTCAGTATCACTCGTGGTGGTGCTCTCTTCCACGTACTCCTCCTCGCTGGACTCGCTGTCTCCAAAACAGTTTGTGGTGTAGTTTGACCTCTCGTCCTCACTGGTGTCCACGATGGTGGAGTGAAAGAGCGACGCACACTCGGCTGAATACTCTGAGTCGCTTCCTGCCACATAGGAGTATGGGCTGCTCAACTGCCCATCGGAGGGGAGGCACAGGTTGGCTGCAGAATGGCTCAACAGTTCCTTTCTCTGACGCCGCTGAGCACGCCTGAATGCCTCATCATACGGTACCTCCATGATCGCACGCAACCGCCGGTAATCATTTCGTTTGTATTTCGGTTTGGCAACAACCACGACCTGGTCGCGTCCATGATGATGATGATGATGGTGGTGACCATGATGGTGATGGCTACCGCTGTGGTGGTGGTGGTGACCATGGTGATGGTGCCTGGATGCACCTGACCGCACACTGGTTAGTGTTGATGTGGTGTGTTTGTCCAGAACTCGGCCTTCTGGGATGGATGCAGGGAGGCGTTTGATTCTGGAGGAGGACACCCCATGCACACTGCCACCACTAGCTGCTCTCTTGGAGACTTTAATGTGGATGGAGCCTCCATCTTCCAATAGCCGGGACTTTTTAGAACTGGACCTGTGGTGGGATTTATCACCTCTTCTCTCTGACGTAAGCACATTGTGTTCAGAGGCCCGACTCATCTTCATCGTCATGGTGGTCTTCACCTTGACAGTCTTGACATTCTTGCTGCCACCCTTGCGGAGTTTGACGTCCCCACACCGCTGGGCGGGGACATACTTGGCATTAACCATGTCACTCCCCTCTCCTTCTCCTGCTTCGTCCTGACTCTGGGGGGAAGAATCTAGACTGGCTATCTCCAGCACTGACCTATCAGCCTTCTCTGTCTGGCCAGGTTGGAGAGGCTTAGAGCTGTTCTTGGGAGTAGCTGATAGTGTGTTGACAATTGGGGGTGATTTGAGGAGCAGTTCCTGGTCAGGAGGGTAACATGGCTGATTGGTCTCTTTGGGGGAAGAGTTAGCTTTGGGAATGTCCAGCTCCCTGCAGTCTTTAGGCAGAGTAGCTGGGGACACTGCTGAGGGAGGAAGAAGCCGTTTGCTGTTCTTTTTCAGCAGACTGTTAGTGCTTGTATTAATGTCCTTGTTAGTGAGAGAAGAGCCATTTTGGATGCCATTACAAATAGGAGAGCTGTTCTGGTTTTGTGCCAAGTCACTGTTGTTAATCTTGAAGCCATTCTGCATTATGTCAACACTGCCATCAGGGAAAACATTTTGGGTCTCCTTCTCTTCAGATTTACTTTCCACAGACCACTGCCTATGAGGAGACGAGGTGGCGGCCCCTTCTGCTGATGCTCCTCCAGCTGGCCAGGAGGGTTTGAGTTCAGACCCCCTCAGAGTCCCAAAACCAGACCCAGAGCTGGGACCAGACACCTGCCTTACACTGAGACTGGCTTGCCTCAGGATGCTCTTTGACGGGTCAGTGTTGATGCTGGTCCTGGGTCTGCTGGTCCTGACGGGCAGGGCCCTCCGCTGCAGCAGACTGTAGATGTAGCTGTCCAGTCGCTTATGGGAAGGAGTTTGGGAGGAAGAAGACAAGGGGACGGGCCAAGAGGAGCTCTGAGGTACAAGAGGAGCTGAAACAGATGCGGAAAGAGGAGAAGATTCTGGTTTGAGTCCTTCAACACCAGCCTCAATGTTTTTAAGAAGCCGTTCGTCTATGCTGTGACCTCCGTGACCCAACATCTGCAGGAAGATGGGGCTCTGGACGGCCACGGCGTGCAGTGGGCTTGGGTAGCGGTAAACATCACTGCCGTTTCGGGCCACCAGGTCGCAGTGGTACTTAAAGGCCAGGTCACAGGAGGCCACTGAGGAGACAGGGTCCAAGGTGGGTGGGTGAGGAGCCGAGAGCGAGCGGCGCACTGTACCAGAAAAAGACGAGTCATCACAAAGTCCTCCCACCAAACCATCACACTCCAAAC
>CM050850.1:29587981-29590481 GCA_027580175.1 Siniperca scherzeri
GAGAAGGAGCAGGAGGAGCAGCAGAGGACTCACACAGAACAGGAGGAGCAGCAGGAGCAGGAGGAGGAGCAGGAGGAGGAGCAGAGGACTCACAGAACAGAAGGAGGAGCAGGGGCAGAACAGGAGGAGGAGCAGGAGGAGCAGAGGACTCACAGAACAGAAGGAGGAGAAGGAGGAGCAGAAGGAGAAGGAGGAGCAGAAGGAGAAGGAGGAGCAGGAGCAGGAGCAGGAGCAGGAGGAGGAGCAGAAGAAGAAGGAGGAGAAGGAGGAGAAGGAGGAGCAGGAGGAGGAGCAGGAGCAGGAGGAGGTCAGGTTTCCTCGAACACAAACAGCTGCAGAAACTCGACGCAACATGAAAATAACTTGACGTTTCGTCAGCTGACGTCTTTTAAAAGCCGCAGAACACGAAGAAGCGTCGACTGCGATCTTCCAGATTCCTCGCAGGACGTGGAAGAGACTGTTATATATTGACTGTGATATTTCAAGGCCTTGAGGAGTAAACGTTAAAACCTTTCCAGGACCTCCTGACCGAAGCGCCTCTCTGCTGTTTGACTTCACACCGACTCCACTTCAAAGCTCTCGCGCGACACGCAGACGTGTCGCCTGACGCGTTGGAAGTTGCACTTGAACGCAGCGCAGAGCCACAGCTGACAGTCAGCTGACAGTCAGCTGACAGTCAGCTGACCTCCGACTCGTCCTCAAACGTCAGAGTCAGCGGAGACGGTCTGAGCCTGAGGCCCGATCACACCTGGACTACAGGTACGGCCGATCAGCTGATCACCAGGCAGCGAGGGAAACGCCACGAGTTTAATCCCAGTTTCAGCGCCGAAAACCAGCCGCACGAGAAGAAACACACACACACACACAGTAACACACACAGACACACACACACACACACAGTAACACACACACACACACACACACACAGACACACACACAGACACACACACACACACACACGCACTCACGCACACACACACTCACGTCATCATGACATCATCGTCTTTACGGACATCGGGGTGTTTCATGAACTCTGAAGAAGAAGAGCGTGACTCCGCCTCCGTCGTCAGTGAACACGTTTGTTTCCGAGCTTTTCATGAACAGAACCGTCCTTTAACGCATCTTCGACTGTCCGAGGGCCTGCGTCTGATCCAGACCCGCGTCTGATCCAGACCTGGGTCTTTGAGCCTCACATGAATCTGCTTCCAGCTGAACAAACTGAACCTCAGTATTAAAAAAACAGATTTAGAAATCTTCACCTGAGCTTTTAACCACATCTCACAGTCTTCCTCAGCAGGACTGAAGAAGACTTGTTAAAGGGTCAGAAAAAAGCCAGTAAGTGGACCTTGAGTTAAGATTCTCTTTAGATGAAAACGAGAATCGACTGAAAATATTATATATATTATATAATAAAAAGCTTCAGGACTGTTAATCATCAATCTGCTCGTTAATGATTATTGTTAGTGAGGAAGTTCTGATCAGATCTTCATCTCCAACAGCTCGTCTTCCTCTGACTGAAGGAGGAGCTGGAACTCCAGGCAGCTCGGCCTCATCGATCGATCGCAGCAGCTATTGATGTCACACTTCCTCAAAGTGAAACACTTTTACTGACTAATCGATCAATCGATTAATCGGTAACTGCCTCCGCTTTCTCTACGTCACATCATCGGGTTCTAAAGACAGGCTGACCCCGCCTTCACCCCTGACCTCTGACCTCACACCGGGCACACCTGAGTCACTCCGTCCCAGACTGGGGTCAGAGAGGTCAGAGGTCACGAGACAGACAGGTCCGGACCTACCAGCTGTTTCCGGAGCAGCAGGATGTTCTCCTCCAGCAGCTTCTCCTCGGAGCTCAGCTGGGCCTCCCTCCTCCGCTCCTCCTCCTCCGCCTCCGCGTCCACCACCGTCTGCACCACCTCCCGGAGCTCCAGCGCGGCCCGGACCAGCACCTCCTGCCGCTGCCGCAGGTACTCCAGCTCCCCGAGCCCGGACACGGTGGCCTCCAGCCGCTCCCGCACCGAGCTCCGCCGCTCCGCCGCCTCCGCGTCAGCAGCGGCTCTGTCCCGCCGGGAGGCGGCGGACAGCAGCATCTCCTCCGTCAGACTCTCCGGTGGGTCGGGGTCTCTGCAGCGTCAGGGTCCGGAGGATCTGCAGGACCTGGACTGCATTGTGCGGAGCGGATCCGCTCAGCTGGTTTAATAAACCGGGTTAAACGGACCCGGTCAGAAAGTGAATCCAGACTCAGATCCTCAGACTGGTCTCCTCTGCAGCTCTCAGAATCAACTGGTGGTCTAACGGTCCTCCTGCGGACAAACAGGTCCAATTAATCCGGTGAATCAGTCCCGGGTCCGGTCAGGTAGGTGTCCAGGTAGGTCCCGGCATGCCCCGGGGCAGCAGCGGTGAGAGGATCCGGCAGAAAGAAGCGGAGAGTCGGGCTGAACTCGGTCCCGCTGCCGCTGCTCCTGAAGCTCCGTCCACACTGACCGACAGCATCGCAGCG
>CM050850.1:29595481-29605481 GCA_027580175.1 Siniperca scherzeri
TGCAGCTCGGGTCAATCAGAATAATTCTGATCGTTATTTATTCTGATATCAGAAGACACAGCGTCTCAGCGACAGACGGATCGTATGTAGATGTTCGTACGTGATTATTATCTGCTGCTCGGCGAGCGCTCTGTCTTCGACCTCTGACCTCAGCTGATTTATTTCGGTCACCTGGTTTCATGTTGACGCGTCTGATGTGAAGAAGCTGATGAAACTGCAGCTGTGTGTGTTTGAAGCAGTGTTATCATCACACACACACACACACACACACACGCACAGTAACACACACACACACACACACACTCACACACACACACACACGCACACACGCACACACACGGTAAAACACACACACACAGAAACACACACACACAGAAACACACACACACACACACAGAAACACACACACACACACACACAGAAACACACACACACACACACACAGAAACACACACACACACACACACACACACACACACACACACACACACTCTGACTACATGCTGAAGACACAGAGAGGGGTGTTATGGGTAACTGTGGGTCAGAGAGGAGCCGACGCTGCGGGTCAAGCAACCTGATTGGTTGATTCAACTCCTGTTGGGAGGCGGCTTCGAAAAGGAAACAAAAACAAACAACACGGAAGTTTCAAAGAAACAATCATGTGACCGCAGAGAAGAAGAGCTCCGGCGTCAATAATCTAAATATTAAAACGCAGCTTTCATGTGACGTCGCTCCGCGTCACCAACAGTCTCCAGGTGTTTCAGGGGGACGTCAGACAGAGAGACACCTGGACAGCATGAAGACAGACAGGCGAGCAGAGAGACAGACGGGCGAGCAGAGAGACAGGTGGGCAGACAGACAGACAGGCGAGCAGAGAGACAGACGGGCGAGCAGAGAGACAGGTGGGCGAGCAGAGAGACAGGCGGGCGAGCAGAGAGACAGGCGGGCGAGCAGAGAGACAGGTGGGCGAGCAGAGAGACAGGTGGGCAGACAGACAGGCAGGCCAGCAGAGAGACAGACAGGCAGGCCAGCAGAGAGACAGACAGGCAGGCGAGCAGAGAGACAGGCGGGCGAGCAGAGAGACAGGTGGGCAGACAGACAGGCAGGCCAGCAGAGAGACAGACAGGCAGGCCAGCAGAGAGACAGAAAGACAGGTGAGCAGAGAGACAGACGGGCGAGCAGAGAGACAGACAGGCAGGCGAGACGACAGACAGACGGGTGATTAGCGTTAGCAGCAGCTTTCAGTCGACGCTCCTCTCTTCAGTTCTGGTCTGCACAGGGAGCTCAGTGTTCCTCACAAACCTGTAGCCTCAAGTCCGACCTGAACGTGTTATTGTGACTGTTTAACAGCTCTGGAATAAATGCATCACTTAAAGTGGCTTTAATCAATATTCTTATATCACCAACACAAGAAATAACTCTGTGTGAAGTGTCAAAAGTCAAGTTTCATCCAAATTTTAACTGAATTTCTAAAAACTCATCCAAAGAAAAACATGGCTGCTTGTTTCCATCCACTGCTGCTGTGTGACTATGAGTTCATTGGTTAATGGAGATAAACAGCTGGTGGAGCTAATTTCCCCCAGACCTCTGCAACTAGTCCCCAGACCTCTGCAACTAGTCCCCAGACCTCTGAAGCTAGTCCCCAGACCTCTGCAGCTAGTCCCCAGACCTCTGCAACTAGTCCCCAGACCTCTGCAACTAGTCCCCAGACCTCTGCAACTAGTCCCCAGACCTCTGCAGCTAGTCCCCAGACCTCTGCAACTAGTCCCCAGACCTCTGCAACTAGTCCCCAGACCTAGTCCCCAGACCTCTGCAACTAGTCCCCAGGCCTCTACAACTAGTCCCCAGACCTCTGCAACTAGTCCCCAGACCTCTGCAACTAGTCCCCAGACCTCTGCAACTAGTCCCCAGACCTCTGCAACTAGTCCCCAGACCTCTGCAACTAGTCCCCAGACCTCTGCAACTAGTCCCCAGACCTCTGCAACTAGTCCCCAGACCTCTGCAACTAGTCCCCAGACCTAGTCCCCAGACCTCTGCAACTAGTCCCCAGACCTCTGCAACTAGTCCCCAGTCCTCTACAGCTAGTCCCCAGACCTCTGCAACTAGTCCCCAGACCTCTGCAACTAGTCCCCAGACCTCTGCAACTAGTCCCCAGACCTCTGCAACTAGTCCCCAGACCTCTGCAACTAGTCCCCAGACCTCTGCAACTAGTCCCCAGACCTAGTCCCCAGACCTCTGCAACTAGTCCCCAGACCTCTGCAACTAGTCCCCAGACCTCTGCAACTAGTCCCCAGACCTCTGCAACTAGTCCCCAGACCTCTGCAACTAGTCCCCAGACCTCTGCAACTAGTCCCCAGACCTCTGCAACTAGTCCCCAGACCTCTGCAACTAGTCCCCAGACCTCTGCAACTAGTCCCCAGACCTCTGCAACTAGTCCCCAGACCTCTGCAACTAGTCCCCAGACCTCTGCAACTAGTCCCCAGACCTCTGCAGCTAGTCCCCAGACCTCTGCAACTAGTCCCCAGACCTCTGCAACTAGTCCCCAGACCTCTGCAACTAGTCCCCAGACCTCTGCAACTAGTCCCCAGACCTCTGCAACTAGTCCCCAGACCTCTGCAACTAGTCCCCAGACCTCTGAAGCTAGTCCCCAGACCTCTGCAACTAGTCCCCAGACCTCTGACCCTTGTTGACAGATGTATGAGATGAAAACACGTTGTGACTCAGCAGCTGGCTTTCAGATGAAAGTGTCAGTCATTCACACAGCAGAAGTCTTAAGTTCAACACTGAGTTCAGCATTTCAACACACTGATCACACTCTGTTTTCTTCTTCACCTTAAATAAAAACTGCTTTTCTAAAAAGCTCAAAGTTGAGACTTGAAGAAATTTACTGAAAAATAAAGAAATAAGGGATATTTAAGGATCAGACGATTATCTGATTATCTGATCCATAAATACCTTTTATTTCATTTAATGCAGAGTTTACAGGATTCAGAGTCTAGTTTTTAAACCAGTTTACAAGATTTAGGATCTGGTTTTTAAACTGGTTTGCCAGTTTTAGAATATGGGTTTTAAACAAGGTCCCCAGACCTCTGAAGCTAGTCCCCATTTATGCTGCATGCAAAAATCGGCATGGGATTAGCATAAAGTGTCTGTACAGGGGAGACTCGTGGGTCCCCACAGAACCCATTTTCATTCAGATATATGATATGAGGTGAGATGTCAAGGGACCACCTTTGAAAATGGCCATGCCAGTTTTTCCCTCGCAAAAATTTAGCTAACTTTGGAGCGTTATTTCGCCCCCTTCCTGAAGCTAGTATGACCTGGTAAAACTGAGCCGCTACAGCCTCTGAAAGACAGTAATGTTGGCCGAGGACGCCGGCGTCCTAGTGGAGTTTAAGAGGTTAAACTTTACAGGATTCAGAATAGTTTTAATCTAGTTTACCATATTCAAAGTATAGTTTTAAACTACTTTAAAGGGTTTAAAATCCACTTTTTATGCCAGTTTACATGATTCAGTATTCAGTTTTTAAACTGGTTTACAGGATTCAAGATCTGGTTTTTAAACAGCTTTTTCTGAACACACTATAGCCTCCATCTGTGCAAATAATGTAATATATGTAAGATACCTTTCAAATAAGGTTTACCATATTATTATTAAGATTTTGTTGAATATGACAAAATATGGAGGTGTTGTATGGATGATTTCAGTGGACCGGGAGGTTTTTGTGTGTGATAACATCTATATTATTCTTCCCTTTTCTTTCTTCCTCATTTTTAAAGTTCGTGGTTAAGATGAGGACTGGCGGTTCTGCCCCCACCTTTATAAAAACCTCCTGAATTACTACAAACAGCGACAACACCTCCACTTCTACAAACTGAAGACGCCAGAAACCTTCCTCCACCTGAAGCAGGTAAATAAACGACCAACGGCAGTTTGTTCAGAGCTAAATTTAGTCAATAATCTGGTGTCACTTTGCTGCATTTGTCATTTGATCTTTTCTGTTGCAGTTTGTCGAGACGAGCAGATTGTTGGAAACAGTGAAGGTGAGAAACTTTGAGACTTCTTAGATAATTGCTTGTCAGCAGGTTCGCTGATTAACTGTGACGTCAACAAAAAGGATTAAAAACTGTACAAATGCAGCAGACAAACCGATGACTACAAGCTGTTAGAGTTTACATTTAACTTGTCAACAGCTGTCAAGCCTTTAAAATCTGTTGTTAATACCTTGTCGTTTAACCTCTGTAGTTTTACACCTGTCGTTTAGCATGCTTTATTCACTCTGTGATGCTGTTATTAACCCTGCCTGCTGTGCAGATGACTCTCCCGGCCTGGATGATGCTGGTGTCCCTGCTGTCGGCTGGAAGCAGTATGGCTGCTGTGGACGTGAACTGGCTGACTGGTATTGTCGATAAAATCAACGATGTCGTCAGAAGAGAGTGAGTGGACTCGCATTGTGACTGCATTTCATGTAATTTACGGGTTAGGGTTAAAGGTCAAATAACAAAAAAACATCGTTATCTCCTGTCCCTCTAATCTGGCCAGTCAGATAGTTTTGGTTTTATGTATCCGGGTTGGGAAATATGCGTCTCTGAGATTTCTGCCTCCACCACAATACAGTGGAGGTCCATACAATGGAGAGTCCCTGTTACTCTGGATGATCCACAGAACTCACTGGAGACAGCTCTTCACTTCTTACTGAAGTCTAACGTTTTCAATAAACACTGCTGACAGCGAGAGTTGTGGATATCCAGAGGAACTGCTGACTGATGTGACTTTAGACGGTGTAGTCCCTCATTCGTCCAGGAGCGTTCTATCATAGAAAAGGTTTCAGTCGTAGTCGTCTGGACACTGTTTTCAGAATCAAGATGTTTCGGCTCCCATCCGGAAGTCATTCATGTGATCGGCTTGACCACGGTGTTAACACACTGTGGTAAACTTTGGGCAGATTGAATCTCAGACCACCATTTCTGTTCAAAGAGGGGTTTTCTTTTTTCACAAAAATGGCTTCTTTGACATGGCTGAAGACAGCGAGGTGAATATTCTACGTAGAGAGAAGAGTTGGTTTGAAAGAGGAGTCAAGGAAGCCATTTTTGTGAAAAAAGAAAACCCCTCTTTGAACAGAAATGGTGGTCTGAGATTCAATCTGCCCAAAGTTTACCACAGTGTATTAACACCGTGGTCAAGCCAATCATATGCTAATCCCCGTACCTCTGCAGCTAGTCCCCAGACCTCTGCAACTAGTCCCCAGACCTCTGCAGCTAGTCCCCAGACCTCTGCAACTAGTCCCCAGACCTCTGACCCTTGTTGACAGATGTATGAGATGAAAACATGTTGTGACTCAGCAGCTGGCTTTCAGATGAAAGTGTCAGTCATTCACACAGCAGAAGTCTTAATCTTATCTCTGTTCAACACTGAGTTCAGCATTTCAACACACTGATCACACTTTGTTCTCTTCTTCACAGAAAAATAAAGAAATAAGGGCTATTTAAGGATCAGAGGATTATCTGATCCATAAATACCCTTTATTTCATTTAATGCAGAGTTTACAGGATTCAGAGTCTAGTTTTTAAACTGGTTTAAGAAATTTCAAGTCATCGGATTCTTAAATATCCCTTTTTTCTTAAATCAATCGAGAAGAATTATTTTTTTAAAACAGTAATTTCAGTCAGAAAGGGTGAACATCAGGGGTTTGTAACAAGGATTTATTCAAGGGATCATAAAGCTTCAATTAAAGGATCTTCTGATGCCTTTTGTGGAGGTTTACAAGGTGATAATGAGTTATAGTTATAGTGAAGATCGTAGAAAAGGTTTCAGTCGTAGTCATCTGGACACTGTTTTCAGAATCAAGACGTTTCGGCTCCCATCCGGAAGTCATTCTCAATTGTGAAGAAATGGGACGGGAACTCAGAAATTTAAGCTACTGCGAGGTGAAGATTCTACATAGAGAGAAGAGCTGGTTTGAAAGAGGAGTCAAAGAAGCCATTTTTGTGAAAAAAGAAAACCCCTCTTTGAACAGAAATGGTGGTCTGAGATTCAACCTGCCCAAAGTTTACCACAGTGTGTTAACACCGTGGTCAAGCCAATCACATGCTAATCAGGTACTGAACAGTGATGAGGGAGGTGCAGCCAGAAACCAATAGGCCTGATTACTGATTACTGGGCCATCATGGAAACTATTAGGTCAGTTTCAGGTGAAACTAGCTAATCAACAGACACTCAGGTAGACTCCTTCCTGAGGGCGGGGCTTAAGCAACACAGAGTAGCTTAAATTTCTGAGTTCTCAGACCATTTTCACAATTGAGAATGACTTCCGGATGGGAGCCGAAACGTCTTGATTCTGAAAACAGTGTCCAGATGACTACGACTGAAACCTTTTCTATGACGTGACGTTAGTTTGTTGGCGAGGTGATTTCAGATGATGTCATTCACTTTACTAACGATGCTCAGGTGATGATCAGGTAAAATTCATACAAACTAATATAAACAGCCCAGGAAATATCACCAATCACAGGGAGCCAGCGGCGCCTCCCAGCATGACATGATTACTATATGCTTATTTTATTACTGTTTACGCCAACAGATTCACTGTTTTTAACACATTTATTTATAGTAAGTACTTAGTAAAGTTATCATTTTAGTTAGCCTAATAATTCTTATAATTTTCTATTGTATGATACTTATCCATCCTTTTATATTTATATTCTATATTTACATACTATTGTATGATATGGACCTATTTGGCTAATCTTTAAATACTGTATTTTTTTCTGTTCTATATTTATATTTGTATCTTTTTCAGTCACAAAACGTCCTATAAAGACATCTTATTTAGTTTCGATTCTGATCATTTGTAAATTATTATTAGTTAATATTAATAGTTTTGTTTACATTCAGAAGAGCTCATAGACTTTAATTTGTCCGGCTGCTGGGAGGAACTGCTGGTGAGCTCTCTCTGATCGGTGTTTCTTTCTCGGCTGTTTACATCGACATACATACGGCACCGGTTTGTTTGTATGAATTTTACCTGATAAACTTCTGAGGACAGAAACGTTATAAGACTTTCTGGAGTGTAAGAACTTTGTTGAGATTGTTACCCGTGCACATGGACATACAATCTGCAGAAAAATCCTGCTCAGCAGCTTTGTGAAAAGCTCTTCAGAGGAAACTCAGTGAGAACCTGTTAGTGACATGTAGGAGGACTGTTAGTGGAGACGTCATACGACCTGAGTTTCCGACTGAGCTGGAAACTGGAAACTTCCTCTGTATCAAATTATTTCAGTTTTGTGTATCTTTCTCCTTCGACAGCTACAACATAGTGGGACAGTACAGTCTGGCTGCAAACATCCCACCGAACCAAGAAGCAAACAAGCTTTCTGAACTCCTTCAGGATGATAAAAATGCTGGTGCCACAGTTTCATATGGTGATGTGTACGAAAGCAAAACACTGGTCATAGCCGAACCTGATGAGCCCAAACACGCAGAACTTCGAGTTCTGGAAAAAATGGAACAACTGATAAACAACAGACAGGGAAACTTCCTGCTCATCTACACTTTCCTCTCCCCATGTGGACAGTGTACAGACCCCGACAACGACTTTACCATCAATTATGACATTCAAGAGAAAGTCCTTCCAAATTGGAGTAATTATGCCTTTGTGTTTACAAAACTCTACAACAAGCCCAAGAATGCTAAACCTATTCCCAAACACAAGCTGATAGAATCACTGCAGCAGCTCGCGAATTCTGGCCTTGGTCTCGGAAACATTTTCCGCTGTTTCAAAACACAAGGTGAATTTCAGTGCCACAGCTGCTCATCAAATGGGGCAGTTTCAGATATTTGTGTTGAAGACAACTCTGAACCTCAACAGGGAGGAAGCGGCAGCAGAAGCCCAGTCAGAGACAGCAGGATAGACAGAGGTGCAAGCAGCAGAAAGAGAGGCGAAGACACGAGCAGCAGTGGAGACAGAGGCAAACGTAGAAAAGTAAGCAGGAACAGGAGCAGCAGCAGCAGCAGGAGCAGCAGCAGGAGCAGGAGCAGCAGGAGCAGGAGCAGGAACAGGAGCAGGAGCAGCAGCAGCAGCAGCAGCAGCAGGAGCAGGAGCAGGAGCAGGAGCAGGAACAGGAGCAGGAACATGAGCAGGAGCAGCAGCAGCAGCAGCAGGAACATGAGCAGCAGCGGGGGCAGCAGGAGCAGGAGCAGCAGCGGGGGCAGGAACATGAGCAGCAGCAGGAACATGAGCAGCAGGAGCAGCAGCAGCAGCAGCAGGAACATGAGCAGCAGCGGGGGCAGCAGGAGCAGGAGCAGCAGCGGGGGCAGCAGGAGCAGGAGCAGCAGCGGGGCAGGAGCAGCAGCGGGGGCAGCAGGAGCAGGAGCAGCAGCGGGGGCAGGAGCATGAGCAGCAGCAGCAGGAGCAGCAGCAGCAGGATAGGTTAGAGGAGTTCTGGGCTCTGATGTGATTCAGCTGATTTATTAGAAGCTGATTCCTGACTGAGACAGAAGTATACTCAATGCTTAATAACGCAAGCTATTATAACAAGCTGAGCTACAAACATTTGCATGTCTCTATGAATATAAAGCCTCTACATGTAACCATAGTCCAACCACTAATTTGGCTGATTTTACTTCTTCTCACGTTGATTAAAAAAGAAAATAAAAATAAACAAACATCCTTTGGATATGTGGATTGACTTTCCTATTACTGCCCTGAACCAACAGAGCTTCTATCTACTGGTGCTCAACCTAAAGCACTCAAAGACCTTCATCCCACTCTATGGACGAGTTCGTTGAGAAAGCTTCTGCTTTTAAACGTAAGCTTTTAGAGAGCGGGTGCTCTGCTCAGTGCATACAAGATGCTTCTGTTGGGGCATTTCACAAACAAGAGATTATCTGAAGAAAAGTGTAACAAGCCACGTCCCTGTTTTCAGTGTCACGTATTTATAGTCAGATGGTCGAGTTCCATGTGGCAGCTGTTCCCAGTATTAATCTGATTAAAACGTTTTCTTTATCATCACAGATGTAAAAGCTTTCATTTCCTTTGTGTCAAAACCTATGAATGTAAAACTACCAAAAGTATTAGTGAATTATCCTGTGGCATGTCACTATAATGAATGGTTATGTGTTTAATAATGATTATATTTCTTGTCATTTTTATTTCCACAAATGCAAAAACAAAATGCCGTCATTGTGCTGCATTTTCATTTTGAATAAAGCTTGATTCAGCATCAAACCTGTCCTGTCAATCAATTATCATGTGACAAACTAAGAATATAAGCATTTTAGCATTAAGTAAACTTCATTCATCAATTATTAATACCAAACATTTACTGGTTCCGGCTTCACAAATGTGAAGATGAGCTTGATTTTGTTTAATGATTTTCAACACTTTGGATTTTCTGGCTGCTGATTGGATGAAGAATTCTCCACCAAAACCAGAATATGTGAATCTGCAGTGATGAAAAGAGGAAGTAGACGGGTTGTCACCTCTCACCTCTACTACTGCAGAAGCTACTGGCTGAAAACAGACAGTATGTGAGGTGAACTGCCTACTCACAATATACGTTACATTTGTTTGCAGACGATCTCCTGTTATATCTAACTGATTGTCATTAATATATTCTAACATTTTAGAGACCAAATTCTACACAAAAATAGTTGTTAGTTCGGTGAAAATAATTGTTATAATAACTGTGCCATGAGGTTATTGCATTTATTCTATATATCTATTCTATTTTTCCGTTATAGGTTATGTGTATGTTTCAACTTTAACACACGCAGGTTTTTCCCCAAAATACTGCATAACACCAAATATGTTTAAAGCGGCAATAATGTATATTTCTATAATAATAATGTATGAAGTGACGGCGTGTCGGCGTCTCTGCTGCTGAACCATCAGCTGAACCTGCAGCTCCGCTCGGCTTCACGGAGCTTCAGAGAGACTTTCAGCTCGTTGTTCATCTGCTGCTGCTCTGGTTCGATCTCAGCTCTCAGAGCGTCGCTTCC
>CM050850.1:29610481-29617981 GCA_027580175.1 Siniperca scherzeri
CTAGAAGGCAGGTGAAACTGTGTTTGACCTCACCTGTAACAGGAAGTCCGTCTGTGTGCAGCAGAACCTGTTTAATTTAAAATGAGTGTCAAAGAACAAAGTGTGTGTGCGTGTGTCTCACCTGTCCTGCAGTGTGTGTGTTAACTAGAAGGCAGGTGAGAGAGAGACAGGCGGACAGTGCAGACACATCGCCCTCTGGTGCTCAGCAGGTGATGTGCAGTCAGTCTGCAGGCTCCCATTCACTCACTACGTGGCCAAAAGTATGCGGACGGCCCACTTTAAAAGAAAACAATGACGAGCTTCCTACCTGTGTGTCTGTCGTACTGTCTGACCAGGACGGGACCAACCTGAACACACACACACACACACACACACACACACACACAGAGTTAGTTTATTTCACTTCAGAGAGGACGCAGTGTGTGTGTGTGTGTGTGTGTGTGTTAACTAGAAGGCAGGTGAAACTGTGTTTGACCTCACCTGTAACAGGAAGTCCGTCTGTGTGCAGCAGAACCTGTTTAATTTAAAATGAGTGTCAAAGAACAAAGTGTGTGTGCGTGTGTCTCACCTGTCCTGCAGTGTGTGTGTTCTCCAGGTGTAGAGGGGGAGACAGTGACAGGTCGGTCTGGAGGTCAGAGGTCAGTGTACCGATTGGCTCCGTCAGGTCGCCCACGGTAACCGAGCCCTGATTGGTCGCTTCAAAACTGACTTCTGACACATCTGGAAGAAACAGAGACAGAGTGACGTCAGCGTGACGTCAGAGTGACGTCAGAGTATCGTCAGTGATGTCAGCGTGACGTCAGTGATGTCAGCGTGACGTCAGAGTGACGTCAGTGATGTCAGAGTGACGTCAGTGATGACAGAGTGATGTCAGAGTGACGTCAGAGTGATGTCAGTGACGTCAGAGTGATGCCAGAGTGAAGTCAGAGTGACGTCAGTGATGACAGAGTGATGTCAGAGTGATGTCAGAGCGACATCAGAGTGATGTCACAGCGACGTCAGAGTGATGTCAGAGCGACGTCAGAGTGATGTCACAGCGACGTCAGAGTGATGTTAGAGTGACGTCAGAGTGACGTCAGTGATGACAGAGTGATGTCAGAGTGACGTCAGTGACGTCAGAATGATGTCAGTGACGTCAGAGTGATGTCAGAGCGACGTCAGAGTGATGTCAGAGACGTCAGAGTGATGTCAGAGTGACGTCAGAGTGACATAGTGATGTCAGAGTGACGTCAGAGCGATGTCAGAGTGACGTCAGAGTGATGTCAGAGCGACGTCAGTGATGTCACAGCGACGTCAGAGCGACGTCAGCGTGACGTCAGTGATGTCAGAGTGATGTCAAAGTGACGTCAGAGTGACATCAGTGATGTCAGAGTGACGTCAGTGACGTCAGCGTGACGTCAGTGATGTCAGAGTGATGTCAAAGCGACGTCAGAGTGACATCAGTGATGTCAGAGTGACGTCAGTGACGTCAGCGTGACGTCAGTGATGTCACAGTGATGTCAGAGCGATGTCAGAGTGACGTCAGAGTGATGTCACAGCGACGTCAGAGTGATGTCAGAGCGACGTCAGAGTGATGTCAGAGTGACGTCAGTGATGTCAGAGTGATGTCAGAGTGACGTCAGTGATGTCAGAGTGATGTCAGAGTGACGTCAGTGATGTCAGAGTGATGTCAGAGTGACGTCAGAGCGACAGCTCCCTGATCTGATGTTGTTGTTTACAGTTGATTAGTTTCTGGTCCGGATCAATGCTCGCCGCTCGAGGAACGACATGACACCATGAGCCGTTTATTAAACCTGGTTTCTGTCTGCCTGAATATTTCCTGTGATTATAAAGAGCTGATCAATAACTAATACCTCACTTTAAAGGGCTGTGGCGTTAATTAAACAGAGATCTGTGACTGCTATGAACTATGAATTTATTATTTTAAGTTATTTGTTTCATATAAACTCAGATCAGAGTTGTGTATTTTGCCCTCAGCCGGTGTCTGGAGGCGGTCGTACCTGCACACTGACTGATCTGTCCAGGTGAGGAGGTTTGACCCCTCTGGGCTGCTGTACTCTCGCTGTGGCACTTGGGATTTGTAGTCCGGTGAGGTTCTGCGGTCCGATGGTCTCTCACCTCCCCCACACTCACCTCCTCTTCCTCCTGATCCCTCCCCCAGGAGCCCTGAGGACACAGCAGGTCAGAGGTCAGAGGTCACAGTCAGGAGGAAGAGTGTGTGTGTGTGTGTGTGTGTGTGTGTGTGTGTGTACCTCCGGCTGTGGTCTCTCTCCTCTGTGTGTGTGTGTGACTCCCTGCTCCATCTTGGTCAGCAGGGTCAGCAGGAGGTCGTGACCTCTGACCTGTCCTTCACTGGGGGGGTCAAAGTCCTGGGGGAGAGGGGGAGGGGCAGGAAGTGACACAACAGTCAGACAGGAAATACTACAACTGTAGTACTACAGTCAGCTGTGATCACATGATCCTCACCATCTCCTGCAGCTCCTGGAGAGAGCTGGAGAAGCTGCAGACAGCCTCGTCCTCTGAGAGACAGACAGGCAGAGAGAGAGACAGGCAGGGAGAGAGAGAGACAGGCAGAGAGAGAGACAGACAGAGAGACAGAGAGAGACAGACAGAGAGAGAGACAGACAGAGAGAGAGAGAGACAGACAGGCAGGTAGAGAGAGAGACAGGCAGGGAGAGAGACAGACAGGCAGAGAGAGAGAGAGAGACAGACAGACAGACACTTCAGATCTCTAGTTTCACATATTTAATAATGACGTGTTGTTTATGATATGATATAGATGATGATGATGATGATGACGATGACGATGATGAAGGTACCTGTCATGGCCGCCGGCTGGTTGACACTGATGAGCAGTTCTCCCTCTGAGATGTGTTTGAGTGCTGCATCCGTCTCAGCTGTCACCGTGCTGCTGCTGCTGCTGCTGGAGCTGCTGCAGCTGCTGGAGTCCCGCGAGGAGCCGGAGGGGGGCGCCGGTCCGGGATCAGGACCGGGGGGAGGAGGAGGCGGAGAGGGAGCCGGAGGGATGGAGGGAGGAGGAAGAGGGGAGGAGAGACGAGGCTCCTCCTCTGCTACTGACATCACCCTGCAGGAGGAGAGCGAGTCACAGTTCAGTCGTTAACGACACAGCGGGAGGAGGGAGGAGTCTGTCCACCTTCCCGCAGGTGAGGTGACACGTCTGTATGAGTCAAACTGGATCCTACATTTCCCACAATGCACCTGCATAGTGTCTTTCATTAGAGGTGTGCGGTTGTTTGTGTACATACAGTGGCTGCGGGTGTGTATCCAGGTGTTCCTCTGGTCTCTCCTCGTCCAATGGCAGCTCAGCGTCTCCCCAGGTGAGAGGGGGCGGGGCTTGATGAACAGCAGGAGGACTTCCTGCTGAGTGGGCGGGCTCTGGGCTGGAGGTGGGCGTGGCCACATGCTCTGAGGTCACAGTCAGAGAGAGAGAGACAAACCATCATCAGCTACAACCAGTTCTGGGGGTTGTGAAAGGACTGAAACATAAAGCTAACGCTGCTAATGCTACTACTGCTATTTCTATAGTAAAACTAATGTTAATACTAATGCTGCTATTGCTATTAATGCTAACACTGCTACTACTAGTTCTGCTGCTGCTGCTAATGCTGCTACTGCTAATGCTAATGCTGCTACTACTAGTTCTGCTGCTGCTAATGCTGCTGCTGCTAATGCTGCTACTGCTAATGCTAATGCTGCTACTACTAGTTCTGCTGCTGCTAATGCTGCTACTGCTAATGCTGCTACTGCTAACACTGCTACTACTAGTTCTGCTGCTGCTGCTACTGCTGCTAATGCTGCTGCTGCTAATGCTAATGCTACTACTGCTAATGCTGCTGCTGCTGTGTCTGACCTGGTGCTGTGATTGGCTGAGGAGACTCCTCGTTCAGCAGGCTGGTTGGTTCAGAGGGAGGGGGTGTGGTCAGGCGTGGAGTCTCTCTGCTGGGCGGGGTCAGGCTGGGTGGAGGGGTCGGTACTGGTGTAGGAACCAGTGGTACCAGTTTCTCCTGGAACAGAACCAGCAGCAGGATTCAGACAGGCTGAAGACTGAAGATTTTAAAGTTTCTGTTGGTCCTGAGTTTTGGTACCTCCTGATGTGCTCCTGGACCTGGTTTGGGCGGCTCCAGTCCTGGTTCTGGTCCTGTCTCCAGCGTGTCTCTGTGTCCCAGCATCAGGGCGACGTGCTCCGTCAGAACCTCGTTAACCAGCTGCCTGATCAGAGCCGAGTCCACCGACATGTTGCAGTCTACAAACAGCTGCAGACCTCCACCTCCCGCCGCCTCCACTGAACACACAACACGGACACCACAGTGATCTCAGGTGCTGCTCACGCTTCACTCTGCAGTCACAGGTGTAACTCACCTGGCAGACGTCTGGTCTTCACACGTGTTGACATTCTTACTGTAATATCCGGGACGAGGTTCTGCGCTCTGGCCTTTGAACTCGCGCTGTCTGCTGAGGTTTTGCGACACTCACAGGTCACGTCTCTTTACCTGTACAGCTGACGGTGTTTCGCGCGTGTTAGCGTTAGCACTGTTGCTAGCTTATGTTTCTTACTGGAATATGTTTCACGTTAGCCGTTAGCCGGAGCAGACGGGCGCGTGGTAAAAGAGGGTCATTGTACTTGTAATCAGTGAGCATGTCAGGAGGCTGCGGCTGAGTTTTCTACCCCCGCTGCCGCTTCACGTGTTGTGAACAGGAAGCCTGTTCATAAGATGTGGCTCACTAACTTGTGTGTAACACGGTGAAGCCGTGAGCTCTCTGTGGGAAAAGGGTTCAAACTGTCTTCTTCATGACACAAACTGTGAAAGTCTGAGGTCTGATAATGGCCGACATTTTGTCTTGTTGTCAACAAATGAACCATGAAGTCTGTGAATATAAAGCCTGATGTGGTCGTGATGAAGGAAGCAAAGTTTTGGCTCATTGATTTGAAGCGTTTGACAGTCGACATGGCGCCATCTGCTGGGCAACATGTGATACTGCATTTAAATGGATGGAGTGAATCTGTGATGATGGTACATCGTTAGATCAAGCTTCTGATATAAAAACGATCCCTTTACAGAGTCGCACGCTTTCAAAACCAGACAAAACCTCTCAAGCGAGACGAGGCCTCGTTTGAGGTGGTCACGTGATTATTGATGTGTTGAAGCATCAAAACATCTCGCCGCGATTCGTCTTTCAACATCACTATGATGGATCTTCTTCCTCCACTGTTATTAAAATCACATCAGCGAGCCGCTCTGTTGTTGCTTCATCACCACGAACACACACACTGTAGTTTATTCTGCCTCACACACACACACCGTCCTGCTGCCCCAAACACTCACTACAGCGCCACATGTGGATTCATCCGCCGCTGGAAATAGTCCCCAACAGACGCACCGTTTCCTCCTGTTGGTCTGATAAAAACTACAGCGAGCAGCTGTTTGAGGAAACTACTGAGCCTTTTTAAACAGGAAACTATATATTTAAAGATTTACGTCTTCAGCAGGAACCAACGGGCTCGCAGCTGAGCGCCGCAGACAGGAAGTGAGACGGCACTGAGGGACGGACCGACAGACTTATACAGAATAAGAGCAGACTGGTACTTTAACATGAGCTGGTCAGACCAATGAGCGATCACCACGAAGAGATCTGTTCTGATTGGCCCGTCAGCCTCTCTGCTCACCAATGTCTGAGGTGACGCTCTGCTCCTCGGGCTCCGATTGGTCAGTGGAGTCGTTCTGGGCGGGGTCAGAGGGAGGGGGGCGGTACATCTCTGAGATCATCCTGGACATCAGCTGCTGCTCCACCCTGGGCACCACGGAAACAAACAGAACAGAGTAGAGCTACAGTGCTGTCGGCGCCACTGGGATCCAGTTCAGACTGGTTTCTCACCATTCCACCAGCCGGTTCTCCAGGGCATCTCTTTGCAGGTTGAGGCCCGGGACGGAGACCCGATCCTGGGCAGGGAGGGCAGAGCGGGCCTGGGGAGGGAAGACTGGGCCCTGATACAGGACCGGAGGGGGAGACGGGCCTCCGTCCAACTCCACCGCCTCCTCACCCACAACACTCACCTCCTGCTGCGGAAAGAAAGAAAGTTCTTATGAAGGAATACCACAAGGCTCGATGTTGGGTCCCGTCACACTTTATATTAACTGCGTTACATCCTTTAACAAACTGCGATGCCCGTCTTCATGCGGCTGATACAGTTCTGCCACTGAGATACAACAAGCCTTTGACCAACGGCAAGATGCCTTTCGATAGTTTGCATGTTACCACCTACAGAGTACTGAGGGTTTCAGAGTACCAGGACCTCGGGATCCGGCCGATCAAACAGTTTCACACGGACACACGGATAACCGAGGCCGTCTTCTCGTCTGTGACGTTATCTACAGACGCGCCTCTGCCGCCACTCTTAAACCTCTGGATTCAGCTCAGCACGCCGCCCTGAGATCCGTTAACCGGTGACAGTTATTCACCGGTCTGAAAAGGCCGGGTCTCTAACAGGAAGACGGGACAGGCACTGGTTTCTTTTTATCTATAAAGCCCTTAAAGGCAACTTGCCGCACTATTTCACCTCCTTATTAAACTGGTTTTTGTCCTGAACACACCGACACTGAAGCGCAACACATTTGTACCTGTAGGTCAATTTAAAACCAGGATTACAAACTACTCCGCTCTGTCCGTTTTCTCATCGTTATTTTTTGTGTGTATTTATTCAGTTTTGCACTCGACGTCAGTGAAAATGAGGCCACGCCCTCAGCGATTCCTCGAGATTTAAATAAAGGTTGAATAAGCAGCAAATGTTTAAATTCGTTATTTTTAAATCGATAAACGACGCAAACCGAAGAACGAGCGTCTGCTCCAGCCTCTAACCAGGAACTCTGAAGTAAAACACTGATCAAAGGTTTTAAGTACTTACTCTTCCTATTTTCTAAATGTCTAATACTGATCTTCATTTTAACAGTTTAACGGTTCACGTTGGGGAATCTGATCTGGTATCAGCCAGACGGGGCCGATCCGCATTAAACACACGAGCTAACGCTAACAGTGACATCACGGCCGACTTGATGTCATCTTTCTAACGTTCAGACATTTTGTGCACTTTGTGTCGGAGGGACGTTTGAACTGACTTCACGTCTTACTAAAGGAAAACGTCATATTAACAAGTGTCCCTGAACACAGCGCTCACATGACCAGCGATGATCTGGTCTCTGTAACGTCTCTAATGGACGTCGCTCTGCACCTGGACGACCTGCACGTGTTCATTTCCCATAAGGTCGTTTAAATGTCTACGTAACACCTGAGGAGTGATGTGGATCAGAGGCGGGTGCTACTTAATACTGCTCTGTTACAAGTAAAGGTCGGACATTGAAGATTTCACTTAAAGTAAAGTACAAAAGTATTAACAGCAAAGTGTAGTTAAAGTATTAGAGTACTTGTTTTAGATCATAGATCATGTTATTGGAGAATTATTGCTGATACTTTAACAGATAAGCA
>CM050850.1:29620481-29650481 GCA_027580175.1 Siniperca scherzeri
TTCTGTGTGTGTGTGTGTGTGAGTGTGTGTGTGTTTGTGTGTTTCTGTGTGTGTGTGTGTGTGTTTCTGTGTGTGTGTGTGTGTGTGTGTGTGTGTGTGTGTGTGTGTGTGTGTGTCTGTGTGTGTGTGTGTGTGTGTGTGTGTGTGTGTGAGAGTGTGTGTGTGTGTGTGTGTGTGTGAGAGTGTGTTTGTGTGTGTGTGTGTGTGTGTGTGTGTGTGTGTGTGTGTGTGTGTGTGTGTGTGTGTGTGTTTCTGTGTGAGAGTGTGTGTGTGTGTGTGAGAGTGTGTGAGTGTGTGTGTGAGTGAGTGTGTGAGTGTGTGTGTGTTTCTGTGTGTTTCTGTGTGTGTGTGTGTGTGTGTGTGTGAGAGTGTGTGTGAGTGTGTGTTTTGTGTGTTTCTGTGTGTGTGTGTGTGTGTGTGTGTGTGTGTGTGTGTAAACCATGGTAGTGAGGACATTTTGTCCTCACGACCTGAAAGACTGATTGAAGGTTCAGACCTGGTTTTAAGGTCCAGGTTAGAATCAGGTTTAGCAGAGTCCAGTCCATCAGTCTTTATAAAACCAGAAGCTGCTGTTAAACTCAGATACACAAGTGGGAAGCTGGTAACTATGGCAACATCCATGTGACATGAACGCACTGCGTCCGAAAATCAATCAATCGTCAGGATGTTTGAGTAGCTTCGGTTTCACGTTCACTCTCCACCATTCCTAACTATTTCACCGCCATTAGACGGTCTGAAGAGACGCAATGCATCTTGGGACAGTTTTTCTCACAAATCCACACGCGACGCAGCTGGAACGCCACTTTGACGTCACGCTTGGCCTGAAGAGTACGTTAGCCTCAGACTCACCTGTGACTGTAGCTCAGATGCTGCGTCGTCCACGGCAACCACACTAGATGTGGGAGGAGCTGTGGGAGGTGATGTCACTTCCTGTTGACGCTCAGCGAGACACCTGGAAGAGTCCATCCTGCGACGACCTGAGGGGGAGGACAGGGGTCAACTTTCATTTTTAATAATATTTACTATTTTTTACTTTTGTAACTTTAATTTTATTTCACTATTTTATCATTTTATTTACGTTATTTTTCACTGTTTTACTTTTAAATATATTTTTAAATTCAGTATTGATTATTGAATCTTATTTCTGATTTCCTCTGCAGCAGCAGCAGATGTGAAAGTTATATTAAAGCTGTTCTTTGAGTCCAGATTTTACTTTAAAAGGTTTTATTGATAACATTTTTATGTAGACGAATATTTTATAAATAATAAAACATCCACAGAGCTTTTAGAAAGGTGCGGAATAAAAGTAGCACTTTACCTAAAAAAAAAATATTACGATTGTGAATTAATCATTTTAAAACCGACGGGTCCAAAATGTTTTGTTTATCTCTGTGTCTGACGTTTGCTTCCTGCTTCTAGCGAGGCCTGTGAGCCAATAGTGTAACAGCGTTGGTATCACGTGGTATAGCTGCCAGTTACTGTGGAGAAAACGGACACCGACGTTAGCACATATTAGCTAACTTAGCTTAATCGTCCGAACAACAATGACCCATGAAATTACAGTTCTGCATATTTAAACTAAATAAACAACAACTACCGGCAGTCGTAAAGTCCTTAAAACCTGAACTAACGTGTTGTCAAAGTTAGAAAAACAACAGCTTCAGTCCCCGAGGAGCTACGTTAGCATTACTGACGGTTAGCTAACGTTATAGTTCCCTCAAACAACGTACCGTTATAACGAAGATGCGTATCAGCGGAGATGTGGAAGCGGGCCAGGGTCCGACAGAACCGACGCCCCGGGGCCGGTACAAGTTTACGCAGGGCAAGTTGACTGACCAGTCACTGGTCCGTCCGGGCGGTGGCGGTGGCGGACTGGTCCGCTTATGAAAAGACGGCCGCTCTTCTTTAAGGACGGAGCGGACGTGGGATCCCAGTATATGGCCGGTGTGTCATGGCGAAGGTAAATTAAAGTTATACTGTTTAGGCCTGACTGTCGTTGAGGATCGTCTCATATAGCAGTCTGACGTTAGCCCCGTTAGGAGACACTTCGCTGAGGGACTTGTGGCTAGCTCGCCATGTAGCCAGCTGCGTTGAGCTCAACAGCTGCGGTACTCACGCTAACGTAAAAATCTGAAAATACTGACATCAGATCGTACAGCCGTCCGTTCTGTTATCAATGTCATCAACAGCACCTTTAATATTTCCAAATAAAAGTCTAAGAAGACTTATAAAAGGCCAAAAAAGACTTTTATTTGATAAATGTCCGTCACCACACAGGGATTTCTGGGTAATGGAGTCCTTAATGTTCAAACCCTCACCTCTAATTGTTCTGTCGATTCCTTTGTTTTGTTTTATTTGTTCATTCAAAATAAAATACACAAAATAAAAATGAATAATAATAATAGATGTTAATTAGCTTACTGACCCAGCGGGATCGCCATGGGAACGGAGTAATTGTCTGCAGGGGTCACTGTGAGGTCAGCTGGGTCACCAGAGGTCAGGTGGGAGGAGCCGATGATGTAACGATGCTGAGGTCGTCCAGGTGACGGACCGAGGGGAGGAGCCAAACACGTCTGAGTCTTACAGGACTTCACCTTCACACCTGACGGAGACAGACAGAGAAAGTTCCCAGCTGGAATCAAACCCGTGATGTTGCCGTTACACATCTGAACCACCCAAACCAACAGGACGCAGCGAGGACAGGAAGTTTAGCCCTCTGTTCACACAGTCTCTGGAGTCTGAAGCTTGCAGGTGTGTTACAGGTGAGCTCATAATTTACAGACTCAGCTCTGATTGGCCACTTTACTGGTGCAACAAAGTACTTCACTTCCTGATTGCTGCGTTGTTCTTCTTCTTAAAGTCCTGGGAGACGGACTCTCGACGGACCGCTACGACCCGCCACGCTAGCACTATCCTTAGCGAGTTAACTGCTAACAGGTTTACTGCCGGCTGGCTACGATTGGCTCAGGCTGCGACAGCTGACCACGCTGACCGCGTGTTTGTCCGGGAGTTTGTATTTGCGAACTTGTTACAATGAGCTCATTTCAGAAGAAATACAAGAACGATGCAAGTCACCGAGCTAGCAAGGCTACCAAAAGCTAGCCTTTGATTGTCCCCACCGGTCACGTGACCCTCTCTCCTCGCAGGTCCCGGGAGCTCGGTCAAGTTTATCGTAGAGAACTGTGAAGCCGTTGACGATCAGCTTGTCCTCCATTTTGTTTGACGTTCTTTTGTGTGAACCAGCTGACTGGTTGTCTCCAGGCTCTCCCTCCTTTTGAAATTTTTTCTAATGAAAATTATGTTGACCATGTGATCCCCGCTCTCTGCTGCACGCTAGCTAATGTTTCCTCTAGTTTTTAAATGATCTAGCTACGCTATAACAGCGATGTCGACGATGCACCGCGTGGCAGAGAGGAAACAGGAGAGAGGCTGGTCGGTGTTTATGTTGCTAGCTAGCTTACAGCTAACGTACAGGTGGTACTGCGGCTGTTTGAGGCGAATAAACTGTCCAGCGTTCACACTCACGTGGTTGCTGTTTCATGTATCTATGTACACTGTTCTGTGTGTCGTTTATCGTTTAAACACAATCAAATTTGAAACTTAAAAACAAAAACCATTCTTCTGACCTCTGACGCTCTCCACAAGCCGGGGGCGGGACTTCCTGCTGAGCGGTGAGCCAGGTGAGCTGAAGCGAAGGTACGGACTCTTCTTCAGGGTTCGTCTCAGACCTTCATACGGAGCTCTGCCGTACAGACGAGTCAGGTACGACTCTCCGTCCACCACCCGCTCGCTGTCTGTCAGTCTACCTGGGACTCTGTCAGGCTCCGCCCCCTGCTGCTGGACACAGAAACGATCAATGACAGAGTCCTCACCTGTACATTACCGATCAAATCAATCACATCGATCGATCAGAGCAGAGCCCAGTCTGACCTGTCTGTGTCCAGCTGTCTGTCTTCTGTTTCCTCTTCCCGCCACAGTCTTACTTCCTGTTCCTCTGAGCGCGCTCACTGGCCTCCCCCTGCCCGTGTGGGCGGAGCTCCCAGCGGCCCTCTGCTGTGATGTCACTGCGGCGTCTCTGCTGGCTGAGTGTCTGGTCGCAGCGTCTGCAGCGTCTGCAGCTCTGCAGCGGACAGCGTCCTCTGAGGACATCTCGGCCTGAGGACAGGAAGAGAACCGAGACGGACACGACGACATAAACCGGAGTAATCTGAGCTAACAGTCTGGTGTTTGGACGCCGTTTCCATGGAGACATGAAAGCCTCTGAAAACTTCTCAGCCAGCGATCCCGCACGAACGCGTCGCACGGTTGGATCAGTTTTCTGAAGTTCTTCTCAGACGTGGAGTCTGACACATCGCTGCTTCGGCATGATACTTATATTTAGCAGCTGGTGAGGAAGAGGAGGGTTTGCTCTCTCAGCTGCAGCACTGACGAAGCTCGCCTCCTCCTCTCACAGCGAATCCACCGATACGCCAGTTTCATCACTTAACGTCATCACAGAGCGATCCTGCTTCCTGTTTAATAACACCGACACATTGAGTTGTTTACTTCCTGTTAGCTCACGTGCTGTAAAGCGTTCGGCTGCTCGTTCGTTTCTGTCGGCGTGAATGAAACTGAGAGCAGAGACTGTTGGTCAGAAACTCTGATCTGAGAAGAACTTCCCACTGACTCCTGGGAAATAATAATAATAATAATAATAATAATAATGTAATGGTAATATAGCGGCTTCCTTAACCAACCTCGCGGCCGCGGTGAGGGTCAGAGGTGAGTCCTGGGTTCGAACATTTGTGACGTGCTTTAAGTCTGTACTTTACAAATGTTCTGAGGTCCAACATGCGTTTTGGAGGTTTATTGCACACGAGCCATCAAAGCGCGGCAGACAGAGGACGGACATGAAAACCAGGAAAATCAGGCGGTCAACAAAAATGACTGCTACCCGTCCCCGACTCTCAACAACCCGGCCTCAGGTAAGTGCTCACCTTTACAGACATACGTGCACGCGCACCTGCTCCCGTGAGCTCCGCCCCCTCAGCACCAGACCAACACACACACAGTGCACCCATGTTCTGTCTCCTACAGGTAATATTAATGTTAATAATGAATAATAATGATCATTTTACCCAGAATTCAAATAATTAACGTCTGACAGCTGCAGAAAACACCGTAGACCCTCGGCCATCAGAGACGACAGACAGTTCACAGACTTTAACGGTCAGTAACAGTCGGCGCAGGCTGACCGCACCGGCGCCGCGCCTCTCGTCACTTGTACGTGAAAGTGAGTCGGGTGTTTATTCAGACATGAGAGCGAGCGGTTTCATCACCATCAGATTAAAGTGCTGAAACGGGACAGATGTGTTTCTCTCTGAGCTCTTCTCACTCAGGAAGAAGGACGTGCGGAGTAGAAAAAGACATTTCTGCTTCGATCCGTCCGCCGCGCGTCCGACAGTGTTACAGCGGCGCGATGATAAGTCAGCGGAGGACTCGAAACTACAGGCTGCAGTTTTTACACTCATTTTCTAGGCCTGTTCCATGCAGATCAAGTTTTATCCTGGAATTCCAGGTGTTCCAGGACAACCCTGCTGAGAGCTCACCCGGATGTCTTTGGTCAAAGTGCTGATCCAGGCGTCCACGGTCTTCTTGACCCGAACCTCCTCGGTCCAGTCTCTGCAGAGGACAGAGGACACAGACTGATCAGAGCAGCAGACGGTCACACTCTGTCTTCTTCTGTGGTGTTTAATGTTGGTATTTATGGTATTTATATCAGCTCTTCTTCTGGAAATCTGCTGTGTTTCTGCAAACCCTGAGGAAGCATCGTGAGCTGACACAGGACAGAGCGTGTGTTTATATTTATATATATTTATATATTTATATATAAAATAATAATGCTTTGCACCGTCACTATTTTGTTTTCGTATTCATGCATTTCTTTAATAACTCAATATATTTAGTTTATCACATGTAACAGCGCTGTTCGGTGCAGGACGCCCGGTTCTTTACGCCTGTAAGCCAAATATTTACTGTCACATTAGCGGAAAATACTCCAGGAATTATCCACGTCCCTGAGCAATCAGACAAAGCTAAAAATATAAATAAAACCTTTTGGATGAATATAGTTCCAGATGAACGTCTGATGCGAGTGTGTTAATACAAGTTGTACAGCTTGATGCTGTTACCTAACGATGATGATAAATAACACTGATCAATCAAAGGAATGATGTAAAATCAAATGTATAATGTCTGCACATAGTTGTCAGATGAAAACCTTGTATCTCCTACGTGTTAATAACTGGAGAACTGACGAACGCAGCCCTGCTTTAGCCGTTGACCGGAGGCTTTTGAGTCTAAGGTGAAAAATGTTTCCAGCCGATGGAGAAGCTTATAATCATGCAGCCGATACGAAGACCCGACTTCCTCCCTGATGGATTTTGTGACGTGTGGGGAATAAAAACAGCAGTGACACGAATCTGACAGGAACGAATCATCGCCGAAGGCAGCGGAGACAAAGACAGTGTCCCTTCAGTGAGACAGCTGTCAATCAAAGTGATGACCTCGTCACCGCCCGCAGGGCGCTCTGAGGCCGCCTGTCAATCAACACCATGAACACACACACACACACACACGCACGCACACACACACACACACACACACACACTCTGACTTGTATGCGTTTGACTGCAGCTCTGCACCAACAGTTCCGTACTGACGTGAAAAACACGATTCTTCTGATCAACTGCAGAACGCCGATCACTTCCTGCTGATCAGTCTCAATGATCACACTGCCAGCTGTTTACATTTACAGTCAGAATATAAATACAGATAAACTGTATTTATGTTTTACAAATTTCAAATCTCTTCTTCACCTCCAGTGCTAGCTACCTGTTAGCATAGCCACGTTAGCAACCTGCTAGTATAAGCTATTGTAGCCAAGATAAAGTCAGTGTTAGCTTTTTTAGTTTCTTAGCACATTAGCTGACATTTAGTTAATGTTTGCTAAAAGGTTTTGGTTTAACCATAATGTTAGCAGCCTGTTTATATAAGCTACCATAAAGTTAGTTACCTATTAGTAATTATTAGCTTTTAATACCTATTAGCATTACCTACGCTTCCCTGTTAGCAGACATAAAGTTAACATAAGGTATGTGTTAGCATTAGCCATCAGTCAGCAAGTTAGCATTAGCTACCTGTTAGCAGCCAGTGCCTCCAGCTGGCAGTGCAGGACCTCTCCTGTTCTGGCTCTCAGCAGAGACTCCAGGTTCTCCTCCAGAACCTTCTTCTGTCTCTGAACCTGACGGAGAACCTGACCCGCCTCCTCCAACATGGACGGAACCACAGGCCTCCTCTGGACCAGTACGGACTGGGACTGGGTTTGATGGGTCTGATTTTGTTGGGACTGGATTTGTTGGAAAGGGCTTTGATGGGACTGGGACGGGATTTGTTGGGACTGGACTAGTTTTGATTGAGACTGGTTTTGTTGGGATTTGGATTGTTGCAACTGGGATTGTTGGGGCTCAGTTTGTTGGGACTGGGACTGGAAGTGGCTTGGTTGGGACTGGATCTGTTGGGATTGAGACTGGTTTTGTTGGGACTTGGATTGGAAGGATTGGGAGTGGTTTTGTTGGTAGTGGGATTGTTGGGACTGAATCAGGTTTTGTTGGGACTGGTGGTGGTCTGGTCCAGGTCTGGTGGTTTTGAGAGAGTTTTCTGGCTGTTGGACGACAGAAAGTTATTCAGACTTTAAATCAACAAACAAACAGCAGGAAGCTCCCTGGTGTTTCGACATCACTGTTACTGAACTCGACTGTACTCTAGTTTTATTCTCTGCTAACTCACCGTCAGCAGCGTCTTCATCTCACTCTTCAAACGTCCCATCTCCGTCAGCATCTCATTGGCTCTCCTTGCCGCCGCCCGACTGTGATTGGCAGAAGACTGCAGGTGACTTCCTGCAGCTGGCTGGGTTGCCGTGGAAACGCTGGGAGCACCTCGGCTGTACCGGTCATCTCTGAATCCAAGAAGAAGAAGACAAACGGAGAGCAGCAGAGTTAAGAGTCGATATCCGGAGTCCCGAACGAGCTGAGGAACAGAGGGAACTCTCGGGCTAACAGGAGAGGGGGGGTTGTCCTCCGCCGGGGCTCGTTTTAAACGAAGTGACCCCTTTATAGTGATTTCTCTTTCACGGCACATGAGCTGTCGTGTCTCCAGTCTTACCTGCTGCACGACGTCACCTTCAACAGGGTGTTGGATGCGGTGATTTCGATATTCATTTCATTTTGAAACGTCTAAATATGTGATTTTGAAATGTAGTCAAAGTAAATGACCTACAGTAAACAGGTTGAAATGAACCTGCAGCCCCCTCGGCCCGGCCTCCAGGCGCCACCGTGGGAACCGCCAGCCCGCTGACAAAAAGTCAGTCGACGACTATTTTAATAATTGTTGGCGACGTCTTCAAATGAGATTCACTTTACTGTGATACAGAACAAATCTTACACACTGAAGAAACCGTTATTAGAACGACTATCGATTATCAAACATGTTGATTAACTCTGCTGTTCAATTATTAAAGTTATGGACCAAAAGTTTCAGCAACACTGTTTGTAGTAGGGCTGTCGCTTTTTATTCAAAGGAGCTGTTTGAATTCAAACTTTACGATCTTTAATCACAGAACTGTGTTTGAGGTAGTTTGGCTTCTGGTCCAGCAGAGGGCGCTCTTAACATTCACTGTCAGCTCGACCTGTTGACCCGATCAGTAAACTAAGCTAATCAATAAAACGGAGGAGGACACTAGCGAGCCAAGCCGAGCTGATCAGATCATCAGGACACGAAGCATCTGAGAAGCCTGCGGAGCCACGTCACCTGTACGACCAGAAACCAGCGGAGCCACGTCACCTGTACGACCAGAAACCAGAAACCGGCGGAGCCACGTCACCTGTACAACCAGAAACCAGAAACCGGCGGAGCCACGTCACCTGTACAACCAGAAACCAGAAACCAGAAACCGGCGGAGCCACGTCACCTGTACGACCTGTACGACCAGAAACCAGCGGAGCCACGTCACCTGTACAACCAGAAACCAGAAACCGGCGGAGCCACGTCACCTGTACGACCTGTACGACCAGAAACCAGCGGAGCCACGTCACCTGTACAACCAGAAACCGGCGGAGCCACGTCACCTGTACAACCAGAAACCAGCGGAGCCACGTCACCTGTACAACCAGAAACCAGCGGAGCCACGTCACCTGTACAACCAGAAACCAGAAACCAGCGGAGCCACGTCACCTGTACAACCAGAAACCAGAAACCAGCGGAGCCACGTCACCTGTACAACCAGAAACCAGAAACCAGCGGAGCCACGTCACCTGTACAACCAGAAACCAGAAACCAGCGGAGCCACGTCACCTGTACGACCTCGTCTGACTGCAGACTTTGCACCACACTCGTCCTCAGAAGCTCTTAAAAAGGCCGATAAGAGAGAAGATTTATATGCAGGAGATGAAGCCTGCTGTTGGTATGATTTTTATTTTTTTATTAATTTGTCCTTTATTTTACCAGGAAGTCCCGCTGAGATCAAACACCTCTTTACAAGGCAGACCTGCATTTTAAAAAGCAACATAAGAAGATCAGCTATTCGAACACAGCCTGAAGAGAAACAGCCGCATGCAGAACTCAGGCGGCAGGAAAACGCCGCCAGCGACGGCCGTCTGCCGTTTCCTGAGCGTCGCTACGGTCTGCTGCCTCTGGAGTCAATCAGAGGACGCCACGGTGTGTGTGGGGGGATGGGTGGGGATAAAATGGCCGCCACTATAACCTCCTGCTCTGTCGTTCACACACTGCTGCTGTTGCTAGGCAACGGCTCAGTGGTTTCCCATGGTGACAGCGAGCGGAGATGCTGATGGAGGAGAGAGGGAGGAGGAGGTGAAACAGGCTTCTCCTCTCTGTAGACCTTTACGTGCCACCAATAATTCATGAGGTTTGTAGTAACGGATGGAGATGAATATTAATGCAGTGTGTGTGTGTGTGTGTGTGTGTGTGTGTGTGTGTGTGTGTGTGTGTGTGTGTGTGTCAACCTTTTCTTTCATTTTGTCCTTGTGGTTTCCCATCATCCTCTCTGTCCCTCTCAGGTAAAATGGAGGATTTACAAGATGAATGATCATATGGGATAAATATGGGACCAAGTGGACCCACTTGGACCAAAAATGGACTAAACGTGGGTCCAAATGTTCTAAATCGAGACCCACGTGGATCTAAAGGGCTGAATATAGACCCACGTGGGCGAAATGTGGGTCTATACGAGCTAGAGCTGGGTTAGGGTTAGGTGGACCCATCTGATATAAAGGTGAACCCACATAACAGAGCTGCGTGGACCGACGCCTGGGCCGACACGTGGACCGACGCCTGGACCGACACGTGGGCCGACGCCTGGACCGACACGTGGGCCGACGCCTGGACCGACACGTGGACCGACGCCTGGACCGACGCCTGGACCGACGCGTGGACCGACGCGTGGACCGACACGTGGACCGACGCCTGGACCGACACGTGGACCGACACGTGGGCGGCGCCTGGACCGGCGCCTGGGCCGACGCCTGGACCGACGCGTGGACCGACGCGTGGACCGACACGTGGGCCGACGCCTGGACCGACACGTGGACCGACACGTGGACCGACGCCTGGACCGACGCCTGGACCGACGCCTGGACCGACGCCTGGACCGACACGTGGACCGACGCCTGGACCGACGCCTGGACCGACACGTGGACCGACGCCTGGACCGACACGTGGACCGACGCCTGGACCGACACGTGGACCGACGCCTGGACCGACGCGTGGACCGACGCCTGACCGACACGTGGACCGACGCCTGGACCGACACGTGGACCGACACGTGGACCGACGCCTGGACCGATACGTGGAATTACTTTGAGTTCAGCTTCAGTTATAAATAACTACAAAGGTTCAGCTGAGATCTGTGATCAGCTTTTGTTGGTTCGACGTCAGCTCGACCAATCAGACGGAGACAAAGAAGCGCGAGACAGAGACGACGTGTCAGGAGGGGGGAGGCAACACCTTTCTGACCGCTCGTTTGTCAGAAAGACAGAAACATGGGGGAGGGGGGGGGTTTCACTGACATCATCGTCTATAAATGGAGTCGACGCTGTGAGACGCTGAGGGGGAGGAACGACACACACAGCTGACCTCTGACCTCATCACCTGTCACCTGCAGGGTCAACAGCCTCCGCTCAGCTCGCTCAAATTCAAATAAGCTTTATTGGCATATTAATGACATATTACTGAACATCGTGTTTCGTCTGTCACCGTCTCTGCCTCTTTGTTTCCTCGGCACACTGCTGAATAAAAGACGAGGCTGGTAACCATGGCAACAGCAGCATCCAGACAGACAGACAGGCAGGCAGAGAGACAGGCAGACAGGCAGGCAGGCAGACAGACAGGCAGGCAGGCAGACAGGCAGGCAGGCAGACAGACAGGCAGGCAGGCAGGCAGGCAGGCAGACAGACAGACAGACAGACAGACAGGCAGGCAGACAGACAGACAGACATGCAGGCAGGCTTGTTTACTCGTGTACATTGTGGGATCGAGTGTTCAGCAGATCAGCTGTTTTCATCTGACAAATATTCAGCAGCTGCAGAGTAAACGAAGTCTGTTTTCATTTGATCCATTTATTTATTTTAGTAAATACGTCTCTGCTCTAATTTGACACTGATGTGATTACAACACACGAGTCAGACTGTTGCTAATGATTAATAAAATATGTGTGTGTGTGTGTGTGTGTGTGTGTGTGTGTGTGTGTGTGTGTGTGTGTGAGGACTCCTTAGAAACCACCCTGGAGTCCCCACAGTGTGTGTGTACGTTAGCATGCACACATAGAGCTGCTGCACTGAGCCAAGGGCACCTTAACCATCACTGTCAACACACACACACACACACACACACACACACAGACACACACAGCTGACCTCTGACCTCATCACCTGTCACCTGCAGGGTCAACAGCCTCCGCTCAGCTCGCTCAAATTCAAATAAGCTTTATTGGCATATTAATGACATATTACTGAACATCGTGTTTCGTCTGTCACCGTCTCTGCCTCTTTGTTTCCTCGGCACACTGCTGAATAAAAGACGAGGCTGGTAACCATGGCAACAGCAGCATCCAGACAGACAGACAGGCAGGCAGAGAGACAGGCAGACAGGCAGGCAGGCAGGCAGACAGACAGGCAGGCAGGCAGACAGGCAGGCAGGCAGGCAGGCAGGCAGGCAGGCAGACAGACAGGCAGACAGGCAGGCAGGCAGAGAGACAGGCAGACAGACAGACAGGCAGGCAGGCAGACAGACAGGCAGGCAGGCAGACAGGCAGACAGACAGACAGGCAGGCAGGCTTGTTTACTCGTGTACATTGTGGGATCGAGTGTTCAGCAGATCAGCTGTTTTCATCTGACAAATATTCAGCAGCTGCAGAGTAAACGAAGTCTGTTTTCATTTGATCCATTTATTTATTTTAGTAAATACGTCTCTGCTCTAATTTGACACTGATGTGATTACAACACACGAGTCAGACTGTTGCTAATGATTAATAAAATATGTGTGTGTGTGTGTGTGTGTGTGTGTGTGTGTGTGTGTGTGTGTGTGAGGACTCCTTAGAAACCACCCTGGAGTCCCCACAGTGTGTGTGTACGTTAGCATGCACACATAGAGCTGCTGCACTGAGCCAAGGGCACCTTAACCATCACTGTCAACACACACACACACACACACACACACACAGACACACACACACTCTCCCACACACACACACACACACACACACACACACACACACACACACACACACACACACACACACACTCTCTCCAGGTGTGTGTTGTTGCTCAAAGAAAAAAATCTGCAATGCAGCAAGAAAAACAAACTGCTGAGAGACTCGCAGAGTTGGTACTATTACCTATACTGCTAACACTGCTAATAGTGCTAATACTGCTAATAGTGCTAATACTGCTATTACTGCTAACACTGCTAATGCTGCTATTACTGCTAATGCTGCTATTACAGCTAATGCTGCTATTACTGCTAACACTGCTAATGCTGCTATTACTGCTAATAGTGCTATTACTGCTAATACTGCTAATACTGCTAATGCTGCTAATACTGCTAATGCTGCTATTACTGCTAACGCTGCTATTACTGCTAACACTGCTAATGCTGCTATTACTGCTAATACTGCTAATACTGCTAATGCTGCTAATACTGCTAATGCTGCTAATACTGCTAATGCTGCTATTGCTATATCACTCACATTATTTTCTATATGACTGCTACCGATACTACTGCTGCTAACACTGAAACTAATACCAGAATACTGCTTGCTGCTGTGCTGCTGTTGTAAACAGGTACTACTGATACTGGCACTGCTGCTGCTGCAGGTTTCACCTCTGCGAACATCACAAGTTATTCAAGTGTGAAATAATGAAACACTTTTGTTCCCAACATGTTCACTCAGAAAACACAAGTTGGGTTTGTTTTTCTTTAACATCCACTGCTGAAGTCTTTGTGTACCATTACAGTCAGGTGCACCACTACAGTCAGGTGAACCACTACAGTCAGGTGCACCATTACAGTCAGGTGAACCACTACAGTCAGGTGCACCACTACAGTCAGGTGTAGCACTACAGTCAGGTGAACCACTACAGTCAGGTGCACCACTACAGTCAGTCGTAGCACTACAGTCAGGTGAACCACTACAGTCAGGTGTACCACTACAGTCAGGTGAACCACTACAGTCAGGTGAACCATTACAGTCAGGTGCACCACTACAGTCAGTCGTAGCACTACAGTCAGGTGAACCACTACAGTCAGGTGCACCACTACAGTCAGGTGCACCACTACAGTCAGGTGCACCACTACAGTCAGGTGAACCACTACAGTCAGGTGAACCACTACAGTCAGGTGCACCACTACAGTCAGGTGCACCACTACAGTCAGTCGTAGCACTACAGTCAGGTGAACCATTACAGTCAGGTGAACCACTACAGTCAGTCGTAGCACTACAGTCAGGTGAACCATTACAGTCAGGTGAACCACTACAGTCAGTCGTAGCACTACAGTCAGGTGAACCATTACAGTCAGGTGAACCACTACAGTCAGGTGAACCATTACAGTCAGGTGAACCACTACAGTCAGTCGTAGCACTACAGTCAGGTGAACCACTACAGTCAGTCGTAGCACTACAGTCAGGTGCACCACTACAGTCAGGTGAACCACTACAGTCAGGTGAACCATTACAGTCAGGTGCACCACTACAGTCAGGTGTAGCACTACAGTCAGGTGCACCACTACAGTCAGTCGTAGCACTACAGTCAGGTGAACCACTACAGTCAGGTGCACCACTACGGTCAGGTGAACCACAGTCAGGTGCACCACTACAGTCGGGTGAACCACTACAGTCGGGTGCACCACTACAGTCAGGTGCACCACTACAGTCAGGTGTAGCACTACAGTCAGGTGAACCACTACAGTCAGGTGCACCACTACAGTCAGGTGAACCACTACAGTCAGGTGAACCATTACAGTCAGGTGAACCACTACAGTCAGTCGTAGCACTACAGTCAGGTGAACCATTACAGTCAGGTGCACCACTATAGTCAGGTGAACCACAGTCAGGTGAACCACTACAGTCAGGTGCACCACTACAGTCAGTCGTAGCACTACAGTCAGGTGAACCACTACAGTCAGGTGCACCACTACAGTCAGGTGCACCACTACAGTCAGTCGTAGCACTACAGTCAGGTGAACCACTACAGTCAGGTGAACCACTACAGTCAGGTGCACCACTACAGTCAGGTGAACCACTACAGTCAGGTGCACCACTACAGTCAGTCGTAGCACTACAGTCAGGTGAACCACTACAGTCAGGTGAACCACTACAGTCAGGTGAACCACTACAGTCAGGTGAACCACTACAGTCAGGTGAACCACTACAGTCAGGTGAACCACTACAGTCAGGTGAACCACTACAGTCAGTCGTAGCACTACAGTCAGGTGAACCACAGTCAGGTGCACCACTACGGTCAGGTGCACCACTACAGTCAGGTGAACCACTACAGTCAGGTGAACCATTACAGTCAGGTGCACCACTACAGTCAGGTGTAGCACTACAGTCAGGTGCACCACTACAGTCAGTCGTAGCACTACAGTCAGGTGCACCACTACAGTCAGTCGTAGCACTACAGTCAGGTGAACCACTACAGTCAGGTGCACCACTACAGTCAGGTGCACCACTACAGTCAGTCGTAGCACTACAGTCAGGTGAACCATTACAGTCAGGTGAACCACTACAGTCAGTCGGCACTACAGTCAGGTGAACCACTACAGTCAGTAGCACTACAGTCAGGTGCACCACTACAGTCAGGTGCACCACTACAGTCAGGTGAACCATTACAGTCAGGTGCACCACTACAGTCAGGTGTAGCACTACAGTCAGGTGCACCACTACAGTCAGGTGAGCACTACAGTCAGGTGAACCATTACAGTCAGGTGAACCACTACAGTCAGTCGTGGCACTACAGTCAGGTGCACCACTACAGTCAGGTGCACCACTACAGTCAGTAGCACTACAGTCAGGTGAACCACTACAGTCAGGTGAACCACTACAGTCAGGTGAACCACTACAGTCAGTCGTGTAGCACTACAGTCAGGTGAACCACTACAGTCAGGTGAACCATTACAGTCAGTCGTAGCACTACAGTCAGTCGTAGCACTACAGTCAGGTGAACCACTACAGTCAGGTGAACCACTACAGTCAGTCGTAGCACTACAGTCAGGTGCACCACTACAGTCGGGTGAACCACTACAGTCGGGTGCACCACTACAGTCAGGTGCACCACTACAGTCAGGTGAACCACTACAGTCAGGTGAACCACTACAGTCAGTCGTAGCACTACAGTCAGGTGAACCATTACAGTCGGGTGAACCACTACAGTCAGGTGCACCACTACAGTCAGGTGAACCACTACAGTCAGGTGAACCATTACAGTCAGGTGAACTACTACAGTCAGTCGTACCATTACAGTCAGGTGCACCACTACAGTCAGGTGAACCACTACAGTCAGGTGAACCATTACAGTCAGGTGCACCACTACAGTCAGTCGTAGCACTACAGTCAGGTAGCACTACAGTCAGGTGCACCACTACAGTCAGGTGCACCACTACAGTCAGGTGCACCACTACAGTCAGTCGTAGCACTACAGTCAGGTGAACCACTACAGTCAGGTGCACCACTACAGTCAGTCGTAGCACTACAGTCAGGTGAACCATTACAGTCAGGTGAACCACTACAGTCAGTCGTAGCACTACAGTCAGGTGAACCACTACAGTCAGTCGTAGCACTACAGTCAGGTGCACCACTACAGTCAGGTGTAGCACTACAGTCAGGTGCACCACTACAGTCAGTCGTAGCACTACAGTCAGGTGAACCACTACAGTCAGGTGCACCACTACAGTCAGGTGAACCACTACAGTCAGGTGCACCACTACAGTCAGGTGCACCACTACAGTCAGTCGTAGCACTACAGTCAGGTGAACCACTACAGTCAGGTGAACCACTACAGTCAGGTGTACCATTACAGTCAGGTGAACCACTACAGTCAGGTGAACCATTACAGTCAGGTGCACCACTACAGTCAGTCGTAGCACTACAGTCAGGTGAACCACTACAGTCAGGTGCACCACTACAGTCAGGTGCACCACTACAGTCAGTCGTAGCACTACAGTCAGGTGAACCATTACAGTCAGGTGCACCACTACAGTCAGTCGTAGCACTACAGTCAGGTGCACCACTACAGTCAGGTGCACCACTACAGTCAGGTGCACCACTACAGTCAGTCGTAGCACTACAGTCAGGTGAACCACTACAGTCAGGTGCACCACTACAGTCAGGTGCACCACTACAGTCAGTCGTAGCACTACAGTCAGGTGAACCATTACAGTCAGGTGCACCACTACAGTCAGTCGTAGCACTACAGTCAGGTGAACCACTACAGTCAGGTGCACCACTACAGTCAGTCGTAGCACTACAGTCAGGTGAACCATTACAGTCAGGTGCACCACTACAGTCAGTCGTAGCACTACAGTCAGGTGAACCACTACAGTCAGGTGCACCACTACAGTCAGGTGCACCACTACAGTCAGTCGTAGCACTACAGTCAGGTGAACCACTACAGTCAGGTGCACCACTACAGTCAGGTGCACCACTACAGTCAGTCGTAGCACTACAGTCAGGTGAACCATTACAGTCAGGTGAACCACTACAGTCAGTCGTAGCACTACAGTCAGGTGAACCACTACAGTCAGTCGTAGCACTACAGTCAGGTGAACCACTACAGTCAGGTGCACCACTACAGTCAGGTGCACCACTACAGTCAGTCGTAGCACTACAGTCAGGTGAACCACTACAGTCAGGTGAACCATTACAGTCAGGTGCACCACTACAGTCAGGTGTAGCACTACAGTCAGGTGCACCACTACAGTCAGTCGTAGCACTACAGTCAGGTGAACCACTACAGTAAGGTGAACCACTACAGTCAGGTGCACCACTACAGTCAGGTGCACCACTACAGTCAGTCGTAGCACTACAGTCAGGTGAACCACTACAGTAAGGTGAACCACTACAGTCAGGTGCACCACTACAGTCAGGTGAACCACTACAGTCAGGTGTACCATTACAGTCGGGTGAACCATTACAGTCAGGTGAACTACTACAGTCAGTCGTACCATTACAGTCAGGTGCACCACTACAGTCAGGTGCACCACTACAGTCAGTCGTAGCACTACAGTCAGGTGCACCACTACAGTCAGGTGAACCACTACAGTCAGGTGTACCATTACAGTCGGGTGAACCACTACAGTCGGGTGCACCACTACAGTCAGGTGCACCACTACAGTCAGGTGAACCACTACAGTCAGGTGAACCATTACAGTCAGGTGAACTACTACAGTCAGTCGTACCATTACAGTCAGGTGCACCACTACAGTCAGGTGAACCACTACAGTCAGGTGAACCATTACAGTCAGGTGAACTACTACAGTCAGTCGTACCATTACAGTCAGGTGCACCACTACAGTCAGGTGAACCACTACAGTCAGGTGAACCATTACAGTCAGGTGAACTACTACAGTCAGTCGTACCACTACAGTCAGTCGTACCACTACAGTCAGGTGAACCACTACAGTCAGGTGCACCACTACAGTCAGGTGAACCACTACAGTCAGGTGAACCATTACAGTCAGGTGAACTACTACAGTCAGTCGTACCACTACAGTCAGGTGCACCATTACAGTCAGTCGTAGCACTACAGTCAGGTGAACCACTACAGTCGGGTGAACCACTACAGTCGGGTGAACCACTACAGTCAGGTGAACCATTACAGTCAGGTGAACCATTACAGTCAGTCGTAGCACTACAGTCAGGTGAACCACTACAGTCGGGTGAACCACTACAGTCGGGTGAACTACTACAGTCAGTCGTACCATTACAGTCAGGTGCACCACTACAGTCAGGTGAACCACTACAGTCAGGTGAACCATTACAGTCAGGTGAACTACTACAGTCAGTCGTACCATTACAGTCAGGTGCACCACTACAGTCAGGTGAACCACTACAGTCAGGTGAACCATTACAGTCAGGTGAACTACTACAGTCAGTCGTACCACTACAGTCAGGTGAACCACTACAGTCAGGTGCACCACTACAGTCAGGTGAACCACTACAGTCAGGTGAACCACTACAGTCAGTCGTACCATTACAGTCAGGTGCACCACTACAGTCAGGTGAACCACTACAGTCAGGTGAACCACTACAGTCAGGTGCACCACTACAGTCAGGTGAACCACTACAGTCAGGTGAACCACTACAGTCAGGTGCACCACTACAGTCAGGTGTACACAGTGTTAATATACACTCACTCACTTCACGTCCGCTGGTTTTAACATTAACATATTAAACTCTGCCCGTCCTGCCAGCAGCTGTGGTCTCCATGGTAACCAGCACTGGCACACCAGCGCCCCCCGGAGGACGACAACACGTCTGTCACGGACCTCATGCCGTCCTCCGGTGTCACTGCTGTAGTACAACATTACTGAGTGCTAGCTCTGCTAGTGCTGCAGATATAAGCAGAAGCTAGTAATGCTGCTGCTTGTCACTGTGGTCGCCGCGCCGCGCCGACCCAACTGCTCTGATGAAGCATACCGACGCCTTCATTCACTAATTCCAGTCTCTTGTGCTTTGCTGTTTGCTTCGCACTTCCTGCGGATGTTTCACATTAAAAGCCCACCGGGAAGAGCGATTATTTATTCCCTTTGTTTCACCGACAGCAGCTGAACGGTCAGCGGCGTGGTATTGTTGTTAACCACAGGAAGTAGCGGCGAGTATGACGCGACTCTGTTGCACAGGCGGAAAGTAACTAAGTACATTTACTCAAGTACTGTGAGTACAGTTTCGAGGTACTTTACTTTGAGTGTTTCCATTTTCTGTTCTTCTACATCGCAGAGGGAAATACTGTAAATTTGAATGCACTATGTTTATCTGATAACTTTGCAGATTCAGACGAATAACAATCTATAAATTATAGATTAAGATAAAACTTTATTGATCGGGGTGGGGGTCGTCACAAGTTACCCAGCGGGATATAAAGTCATTAAAATCAGCTGGACCTTCACCAGCTGCAACACTAAAGTGATGAACGCATGAATGCAGCAATAACTAGAATCCAGTGATATGATATTTCTGCGTGATGAGCGCTTCAGCTTTTGGTACTTTTGTACTTTTACTGAAGTAAAAATAAGCAGGACTTGAATCTGAGTATTTCAACTCGCATATTACTGCTTTTACTACAAGATCTGAGTACTTGGTCCACCGCCGCTCTGCTGTTTACTCGATGCTGAGGAAATAAACGTCACCGGATTCATCGAGACGAACGGGCAAACAGGAACAGGAAATGCGACGATGAAGATGAAACAGGAAGAGAAGGAAAGAGCGGCCACATCTCGCGTGTCGCGTTGCCGCAGCGCTCTGATGTTTCGTCACACTTTACACACCTTTCACCCAAAACTCAGTTCAGCCGCATCTATTCAGACAGAAGGAAAGAAAAGCCAAGTCACTGAAAAGTTCATACCAATGGAATTTATTACAACGGACTCAGCTCCAAGGCACGTTACAAGATCAATGTGTTCGTCATGTTCGTCTGTGGCTGCAGGAGCAGAAATACAAAACAGTGCTGCTGGCCGCTGAATCCAACCTTACAGGTAAAAAAAGGAAAACGAAGGACGGCTGACGAGAAAAGCTTTATTGCAGTAAGAAAATTAAAAAAAAAACTAAACAAATTCACCAAAAATATATTACAGACCGAAAAAATGAAATGAAAAAGTGAAAAAGATTCTAAAAAAAAAATAAAAATAAAATAAACAGTTTGAAAACTTCTCTACGAAATAAAAAGGTTTTGTTTTTTTTGTTTTTTTACAGACACACGATGAAGTCCGTCACTGTGACTGAGAGCCGTCCCGCCCTCTGAACAACAACATCACACCATCACTGTTCACACCTCCGTCACCTCCACCACGACACAAACACCCCACCTCCTCTGAAACATCCACATGTAGAATATTTATACGTTTCTCTCAGCGTCGCCGTCCCGGGACGGGTCCGGCTCTTCGTTAAACCGCCAGTCTGCCGCAGAGAATAACTTTAATAACTGCGTTTCATCCACCTGGCGGCAAACACGCGACGATCGATCGATCGGACCGAATCGATATCTGCTTTCATCTGGAACTAAATCAGTCCGCTGCTCGCTTCTCCTCTTTAACTGAAGCCGTTTGTGTTTCTGAGGCTCGGCCGCAACTAACGACGATTACCGATTCATCTGCCGATCGTCTCCCAATTAATCGATTAGTCAATAAAATGTCAGGAAAGAGTGAAAAATGCCCGACTGAAGCCAAAGCGTCAAAATCACCGCTGCTCCACTTCCTGTCAGCTGTTTCCAAAATCCCTTCAGACGTCTGATGAACTACAGCAGTGAAGGGTGGAGGGGTCAGGACCGGGGTCAGGACCAGGACTGTCAGGACTGGGTGGAGGGGTCAGGGCCGGAGGAGAGGGGTCAGGACCAGAGGAGGGGGTCAGGGCTGGGTGGAGGGGTCAGGGCCGGGTCAGAACCGGAGGAGGGGGTCAGGACTGGGTGGAGGGGTCAGGACCAGGTGAAGGGGGTCAGGGCCGGGTGGAGGGGTCAGGGTTGGGTGTGGGGGTCAGGACCGGTGGAGGGGTCAGGACTGGGTGTGGGGGTCAGGGTTGGGTGTGGGGGTCAGGACCGGTGGAGGGGTCAGGGCTGGGTGTAGGGGGTCAGGACCGGTGGAGGGGTCAGGGTTGGGTGTAGGGGGTCAGGACCGGGTGGAGGGGTCAGGGCTGGGTGTAGGGGGTCAGGGCTGGGTGGAGGGGTCAGGGTTGGGTGTAGGGGGTCAGGACTGGGTGGGGGGGTCAGGGTTGGGTGGAGGGGTCAGGGCTGGGTGTAGGGGGTCAGGACCGGGTGTAGGGGGTCAGGACTGGGTGTGGGGGTCAGGGTTGGGTGGAGGGGTCAGGACCGGTGGAGGGGTCAGGACCGGGTGGAGGGGTCAGGTGGAGGAAATACTGAATCTCTTTGTTCAGTTTTAATCTAAATTTTTCATTTTGGCCTAAAATTGGTCAATTTAAAGAATTTTAAGCCTAAAATCCACCAGAGTCGGTCTTGAAAAGCCACCCGGTCTAATCTTCTTTAGGCCGGCGTCCTCGGCGGACCGACAGTCCTGCTGGTGTTATCTGGATCCACAACAACAGGGACGGGACTCACTATTTCAATCCACTGACCTCTTCACTCACTCATTAGCTCTTCCTCACTGAACTCCTCCTCTTTAACACTCGGACGCTCAGAGCGCAGGCAGCGGGCCGACGGGTCGCTGTTTCAGACACTTTGTGGACTAAACGTTCCTCAGGAACAAACATCACCCCTCATCTCGAGTCCTGAACAGGCCGGACGACAGATTCACCTTCATCACGTTCAAGAAAAACCAGGTTTTCATTTTAAAGAAACGTTTTCTGTTTGCTGCGAAACATCTGATCCGGTCTCTCTCTATCAGCTGGAGATTCTGGCGCCTGTCTCAGACTCAGACCCCCACCCAGTAAAAACTAATCTCAGCAGACTGTCCCGCTCAGGCAGGGTGAAGCTGTTCGGTCGTCAGAATCACAGCAGACTGAGCAGGCTGCAAAACCAGATCTCAAGATTTACCAAATATTCTAAAAGTGAAGTCAAATAAAGCGTCGGGGACGACGTACAGCCAGGAAAGACTTAAACCACACCAAATTATTGTAATGAAACCCACACGTGGCCCGATGTCACGATATCATACTGAAATATTGGTATTTTTACACTTTTACGTTCCTTACCTCGTCCGTATTTCTCCTTAAAATTAACAGTTAACGGCGTTTCTAAAGAATAATCTGCAGTCCTGACTTTGTCCTCTGCTGTTTCACCTATTCGCCATCCCACCTGATCAATAATCACTCATCAGCATCAAGACATTTTTCATTCAAGACATTTCTGAAGAAAACTCAGTAATCTCCACTGACAGAGTCTGAAGTGTTGAGGCTCAGCAGCGTCTTCCTCCTCCTCCTCCTCCTCCTCCTCCTCCTCCTCCTCCTCCTCAGGGGTCTCTCTCCTTCTTTACCTTCACATCTCCGGCCAGGATGGTGGCTATCTCCCCCTGCATGAAGGCCCAGGGCACGTTGGAGCCGACCAGCGGGCACTTCTCCCCGCTGGGGCAGTACACCTCCCCGGACGCCCCCTGGGCCTTGATGCTCTCCCTGGAGCAGGGGAAGCAGAACTTGTGGCTGGGGACGGAGGGACACTGCACGAAATGCGTGTCCTCTAACCGTTCGTGGCAGATCGTGCAGCACAGCGGCCCGCTGTTGGCCATGGGGGAGTCGGGCACGTTCTGCGCGTGCACCTGGTCCATGCCACCCGCTGACTGCGCCGTGGCGGACAGTCCGAGGTCTCCGTTGCGGGACGAGAGGCGCCTCTGACCGGACACAGAGGCGGGGGACACCGGGCTGCTGCTGTTGTGTCTGGAGGAGGAGGTGGTGGAGTGAACCGAGTCTCTGTCCTTGTTGGGGGAGTGCGCGCTCCCGAGCGTGTCCGCGACTGACATGAGCGCGGCCATCGGGGACTGCCCGCTCTGCGGAGGAGCGGCGGACTCCGGGGGTGTGGCGCGGCCGGAGGGGAGGCCGGGGTGTCCCGGGCCGAGCGGAGGCGGCGGCCCGGCGAAAGAGCTCGCTGCCATGGAGAGTTTGAGGGCTTCGGTCTGGCTGTTGATCCACTGCTGCCTCTGCTGCTCCTCCGTCAGCTTCAGGCCGCCCTCCGCCGAGTCCGGCTCCGGGGAGGCTTTCCTCTTCCTCACGCCGGCCCTGGAGCCGCTGCTGCCGCTGCCTGAAGCCAGGGCTCGGCCGGGAAGCACCAGGGAGGTGGGCAGCAGCGGGAAGCTGCCGTCGATGTAGGGCTGCGGCAGCATGTCCCCCCCCACACCCTCCTTAAAAAAGCGCAGGGACTCCGGTAATAAATCCCCCAGCAGACGCCAGTCCCCGGAGCCGTGTTTCTTCTCGTACTCCAGATATTTGAACCCGGAGGACAAGCCTCTGCCGAAGTCCTTCATGCAGTCCTGGTACATCTGCTTGGCCACCCCCGACGCGCTGGAGAACACGTTCCCGGAGCCGCTCGGGTACTCGATGAAAATCTTCAGCTCGTACTCCATCCCGGGTTTGGACACGGCGTCGAAGGCGAACACCCTGCCGACCAGCCCGTGGTCTTTCTTGAAGCGGACGTCGAACGGGGTGGAGCCGGACAGAGTGACCAGCGTGTCCCTCACCGTCTTCGGCTTGCTCGCCCACTCCTCCTGCCGGTTCCGGAGACTCTCGCTCAGCTCGGACAGAGCCTCCACGTTCCGCTGCTTCTCCTTTAGCTCCCGCTCCTGGTCCGTGCTGGACACCGAGGCGGGCCGCTTCCCTCCGGGTTCAGACAGCCCCATCTGGCCGGGCAGCGAGACACCGACCATGGAGCTCTGCGGGTTGGCTCTGCCCGCCGTGCCGTGCGGGGCCGGTCCGTTCAGCAGGGTCTGAGGCAGCAGGTTCGGGGGTACATTCATCTGTCCCGGTGCCGACACCAGCCCGCCGTGGCTCCTGCTCCTCGCATTCGGGCTCTGTCGGTTCAGCTCGGGCGGTCCGTCGTCCGGTTTGAACCCGTTAGGTCCTGCGAGTCCGTTGTGCAGCCTGCTGCTGCTGCTGTGCCCGCTGTAGTCGAACCGAGCCCGGCTATCTGCACCGAGCGAGTACCGGTCCAAACCGGGCTGCTGAGACTTCCCCGGTCCGTCCGCCTGGTGGTGGTGGTGATTCAGCTGCCCCACCGGCTCTTTCCCGGTCATTAACACCGCCTGGCTCTTCGCCACGGCGGGCTGCGGCGGAGGCGGCGGTCCGCCGGCGGGGGATCGGCCCTCCTGGAAGCCGTGAGCCCGCTTCAGGTGGCGGGCTGTCTCGATGACGAACTCGATCCGGTCCGCGCCCTCGTAGTTGACGCAGCCCCGGCACACGGGCTCGGTGAAGTCCCAGATCATGGCCCAGGGCATGCGGGGCAGGTCGCACAGATAACATGACTGTCTGCGGGACGAGGAGACCTGCGGGGAGGACATCTTGCCTCTGCCCGTCTCCCTCCCTGCCTCCTCCGCGGAGCTGCTCGGCTGGATCCACAGAAACAAACCCGGAGAGGAGGCGCGCAGCTGCAGTGGCTGCTCTTATTGTTCCCGCTGCTGCTGGAGCTCCGTGTTGTGCTGCAGAGGGGGCTGCGTTTTTTTCCCTGCATGCCTCACTCCGAGACAAGCTGAGGAATTTCAATTGTGTGCCCCCACAGGAATGCCACCTGGAAGAGTGAGTGACGTCATCGCCCCCTCCTCCTGCAGCTCCTCTGGACTGAAATAACATGATGCCACTTGTTGCCCCCCCCCCACTTATTTAAGTATAAAATAAAATAAGTGTGAAGTACAAAGTGGGTTCACCGGTTGATGATGATACAGTATGAAGTAATGTGCGTGAACTGTCAGGTGCAGCTTATTGATAACGAGAGGAGGATGTTGCAGCAGGAACAGAGTTTGAACAGAAATCAATAAACGGGGAATTTAAAGGAGGAAACCGAATAAAGATTTATTTTATGCTGTTTGTATTTAAATGTCTTTTTGCGTCGCGTCGTGTTTATGTGAAACGCCTCGTTGTCGGACAGAGAAGAGAAGAAGAGCTGCAGGATCGCAGCTCGGTGTCACCTGGGCCCAGGTCCTCCTCCCGGTCCAGATCCCGCTCTGCTGGATTCAGCTGCAGAACTACAGCGTGGGAACCTTCATCAGATCAGACATCAGGTCCTCCGCACCGTCACTGTCCCGCCTTTACGTCTCTTTCCACAGCAGACCACCACCATCATCCTCATCATCATCCTCATCATCATCACCATCATCACCACCACCATCATCCTCATCATCATCATCATCATCACCATCATCATCATCACCCTCATGCCACTGAGCGACTGCTACAGACCGCGTCTGTGAACATGGTGGCTTTCTATCAGAGTACTGCAGCTGGCAAGTCCAGGTCTCTCAAAACCAGGACTTTCCTCGGCCTGGGAGGGAGACAGACAGAAACCTCCACCGCCACTCTGCGGCGTGATGTGAGGGTGGAGGTTCCTGATGTGAGGGTGGAGGTTGGTGCTGTGAGGGTGGAGGTTGGTGATGTGAAGGTGGAGGTTGGTGATGTGAGGGTGGAGGTTGGTGATGTGAAGGTGGAGGTTCGTGCTGTGAGGGTGGAGGTTGGTGATGTGAAGGTGGAGGTTCGTGCTGTGAGGGTGGAGGTTGGTGATGTGAAGGTGGAGGTTGGTGCTGTGAAGGTGGAGGTTCGTGCTGTGAAGGTGGAGGTTGGTGCAGAAGCTGTTTGCTGCAGAGTGAAGGAGAAACATCTGTGTGTGTTGCTAGGCAGGTTTCAGCCCCGGCTGGTGTCTCCTCTCTGTTTCTGTCGGCTAAACGAGGATAAACGAGGTAAACGAGGATAAACGAGGACCTGCTGCTCATTGGTCGATCGCTCTGCAGCCTGTTTAATAATCAGCTAATCGCTTCAAAACTGCCAAATTCACCGATTCCCCCTGATGCATTCTGGGAGCAAAGTTATCAACCTCCAGCAAGGGTTTAACGTACACACACACACACACACACACACACACACACAGATCAGCTCCGGCGTGCCTCTGATGGATACTGTGTGTGTTGCCATGGAAACGCGCCTGGCGACCGTGCTGCGAGGAGGAGGAGGAGGAAGCTGAATACATGAAGAGCCGCAGCCTTGGTCGCCCCTGACTCTCGCTCTCTCTGAATGATTATGCAAATCAACACGACACACACACACACACACACACACACACACACACACACACACACACACACACACACACACGCGCGCGGAGGGTTTAAATAAAGATAAAGCTTTGAATCTTTAGTTTCACTTATTCAGCGCGATAAAGCGGAAACGCTGTGCTTCCTGTTGCTGAAACCAAAGATGATCTGTGTTGATAAAAAGCTACAAGAAGCCTGTGGGCATAAAAACTGAAGGAGAGAAGCAAACTACGACTCCCAGGGTGCATTTCACCAACAGACAGCCAATCACAGATCACACTGCTGACAAAGCTGATTTTGCTGCAGGTTTTGGATCAGTTGAGCAGCTCTGAGCCATGTTTTCCTCACACTGAAGTCACTCTGATTCAGCCTCTGACTGGCTTCTTCTCCATGGCAACGGCGGCTGAGGCTCATGGGTATTGTAGTATTTATCCGGTGATCAGATCAGAAACGCGGCTGATCTTCACGTTATCTTTTCTTTTGGATTCTGGTTAAAGGAGGATGTGAAGTGGGGAAAAGGCTTCCTGTTTGGATCCTGCAGTAAATGAGGATTTGGGATGTGTTTATTGATCCTATCAGAAAGCAAACGCACTCCGCTGCAGGAGTTAGTAGTGTGTGCTGGTTTTAGATTTGACTTGTTCAGAAACAACACTGAGAGGCTGCAGCCCAGCTAGCAGCTCTGTGAGGCTGCACCGGACACAGCGGGGCTTTGAGCTAAATGCTAACGTCAGCATGCTAACATGCTCACAATGACAATGCTAACATGCTGACGTTTAGCAGGAGTAATGTTCACCATGTTCAGCATCTTAGCTTAGCGTGTTAGCATGCTAACATTAGCTAATCAGCAGTGAACACAGAGCGCAGCTGAGGCTGATGGGAGCGTCAGCAGCTCTGCAGGTGTTTGGTCAGAAACCAAAGTGTCGGACGCGTCAACGTGTCGACCTGATGGCGGCGCCAGATGGAAGGTGGAGGTTCCTGATGTGAGGGTGGAGGTTGGTGATGTGAAGGTGGAGGTTCCTGATGTGAAGGTGGAGGTTGGTGATGTGAGGGTGGAGGTTGGTGATGTGAAGGTGGAGGTTCCTGATGTGAAGGTGGAGGTTCCTGATGTGAGGGTGGAGGTTGGGGATGTGAAGGTGGAGGTTCCTGATGTGAGGGTGGAGGTTGGTGATGTGAAGGTGGAGGTTCCTGATGTGAGGGTGGAGGTTGGTGATGTGAAGGTGGAGGTTCCTGATGTGAAGGTGGAGGTTGGTGATGTGAGGGTGGAGGTTGGTGATGTGAGGGTGGAGGTTGGTGCTGTGAAGGTGGAGGTTGGTGCAGAAGCTGTTTGCTGCAGAGTGAAGGAGAAACATCTGTGTGTTGCTAGGCAGGTTTCAGCCCCCGGCTGGTGTCTCCTCTCTGTTTCTGTCGGCTAAACGAGGATAAACGAGGTAAACGAGGACCTGCTGCTCATTGGTCGATCGCTCTGCAGCCTGTTTAATAATCAGCTAATCGCTTCAAAACTGCCAAATTCACCGATTCCCCTGATGCATTCTGGGAGCAAAGTTATCAACCTCCAGCAAGGGTTTAACGTACACACACACACACACACACACACACACAGATCAGCTCCGGCGTGCCTCTGATGGATACTGTGTGTGTTGCCATGGAAACGCGCCTGGCGACCGTGCTGCGAGGAGGAGGAGGAGGAAGCTGAATACATGAAGAGCCGCAGCCTTGGTCGCCCCTGACTCTCGCTCTCTCTGAATGATTATGCAAATCAACACGACACACACACACACACACACACACACACACACACACACACACACACACACACACACACACGCGGAGGGTTTAAATAAAGATAAAGCTTTGAATCTTTAGTTTCACTTATTCAGCGCGATAAAGCGGAAACGCTGTGCTTCCTGTTGCTGAAACCAAAGATGATCTGTGTTGATAAAAAGCTACAAGAAGCCTGTGGGCATAAAAACTGAAGGAGAGAAGCAAACTACGACTCCCAGGGTGCATTTCACCAACAGACAGCCAATCACAGATCACACTGCTGACAAAGCTGATTTTGCTGCAGGTTTTGGATCAGTTGAGCAGCTCTGAGCCATGTTTTCCTCACACTGAAGTCACTCTGATTCAGCCTCTGACTGGCTTCTTCTCCATGGCAACGGCGGCTGAGGCTCATGGGTATTGTAGTATTTATCCGGTGATCAGATCAGAAACACGGCTGATCTTCACGTTATCTTTTCTTTTGGATTCTGTTTAAAGGAGGATGTGAAGTGGGGAAAAGGCTTCCTGTTTGGATCCTGCAGTAAATGAGGATTTGGGATGTGTTTATTGATCCTATCAGAAAGCAAACGCACTCCGCTGCAGGAGTGAGTAGTGTGTGCTGGTTTTAGATTTGACTTGTTCAGAAACAACACTGAGAGGCTGCAGCCCAGCTAGCAGCTCTGTGAGGCTGCACCGGACACAGCGGGGCTTTGAGCTAAATGCTAACGTCAGCATGCTAACATGCTGACGTTTAGCAGGAGTAATGTTCACCATGTTCAGCATCATAGCTTAGCGTGTTAGCATGCTAACATTAGCTAATCAGCAGTGAACACAGAGCGCAGCTGAGGCTGATGGGAGCGTCAGCAGCTCTGCAGGTGTTTGGTCAGAAACCAAAGTGTCGGACGCGTCAACGTGTCGACCTGATGGCGGCGCCAGATGGAAAGTCAGAGGATCAGCAGAGTTATTACAGTTCATCCTGAGGGGAGCGTGAACGATGAAGCACGTCTCAGCAGTGTTTCAGTCTGACCTGATTATTAAAGAAATGTGGTGATTCAGAAGTCTGGAAGACGAGAATCCTGGTAACTTTGGAGACTTTTCATCTCCACACGTCCAACACACCTGAGACACACCTGAGACACACACCTGAGACACACACCTGAGACACACCTGACACACACCTGAGACACACCTGACACACACCTGAGACACACACCTGACACACACCAGACTACACACCTGTCACACACCTGACACACACCTGAGACACACACCTGACACACACCTGACACACACCTGACTACACACCTGTCACACACCTGTCACACACCTGACTACACACCTGACACACACCTGTCACACACCTGAGTACACACCTGACTACACACCAGACTACACACCTGTCACACACCTGTCACACACACCTGTCACACACCTGAGACACACCTGACCACACACCTGTCACACACCTGACTACACACCTGACACACACCAGACAGACACACCTGACTACACACACCTGACACACACCTGTCACACACCTGACTACACACCTGACACACACCTGACACACACACCTGACTACACACACCTGACATACACACCTGACTACACACACCTGTCACACACCTGACTACACACCTGTCACACACCTGACACACACCTGACTACACACCTGAGACACACCTGTCACACACCTGACTACACACCTGACACACACCTGACACACACACCTGACTACACACACCTGAC
>CM050850.1:29657981-29695481 GCA_027580175.1 Siniperca scherzeri
GATCCGAGAGGAGGACCCGAGTGGAGCGGATTAAAACGTCCCCGGTGTCCGAGCTGCAGGAGGACCGATCCGGACTGACCTCCGTGGACAGATCCGGCGGAGGCGACATGCTGGCGGTTTGCAGCGCAGCAGCGAGCCGTTAGCCGGCAGGCTAACATTAGCTAGTCCCGTTCAAACTTCCCGCTCCAGCGCCGCGCGGGACCGCGGCTGACGGTGAAACCCGGTGAGCGCGAGGAGCTGCTGCGGAAAACTGGAGTTAAAAATCACACAGAAACACAGAAACACACGTCGGAAAGATGCGGAGAGAGAAACTACAAGTGTCAAAGCGACGAATCTCGAAACGGCAACTGTTGCTGACAACAAAACGCCGCACTTCCGGCTTCCGGTCGGGGCAGAGATTTTAAAAGGCGCCAGACAGACGTCTCACTTCGCCGCTGAATTCAGAAACCACAAACGAAAAACATAAAACTAACAACATTCAAACGAGACAGGAGTGTCACTCCGTGAAAACACAAGAGAAATGAAACGTTTCAGGAGCAAACATTTAACATTTAAAGCAAACAAACCTTTTAATTATCTACAATTATTTCAATAAAATGATGCTGTCATCGCAGTGACGTTGCAGAGCTATTCTTTGTTCTGCATGAAAAGTCAGGAACTACAGTTTTGTTGGATAAAGGAACTTCATGTGCGTTAGTGGACGGATGGCTGACGCAGGACCAGGGGAGTCACATGGAAAGTGAAGTGAGCGTGAAAACGACGTTGAAGGGAAACGTCGAACAGGAAGTGCTGAAGGGTCCGAAACCCGGTCCAGCTCAGAGCTGAGACTGAGTCTGACACAGCTGGATCGCTAACATTCAAACAAGATTCAGCTCCAACAAGTGAATCTGGACTACAGGAGCGGCGTGCAGCGTGCAGCGTGCTGCGTGCGGCGTGTGGCGTGTGGCAGGTAGCGTGTGGCGTACAGCGTGTGGCAGGTAGCGTGTGGCGTGCGACGTGGCAGGTAGCGTGTGGCGTGTGGCAGGTAGCGTGTGGCAGGTAGCGTGTGGCGTGCGGCGTGTGGCAGGTAGCGTGTGGCGTACGGCGTGTGGCAGGTAGCGGGTGGCGTACAGCGTGTGGCAGGTAGCGTGTGGCGTGTGGCAGGTAGCGTGTGGCAGGTAGCGTGTGGCGTACAGCGTGTGGCAGGTAGCGTGTGGCGTACGACGTGTGGCAGGTAGCTTGTGGCGTGTGGCAGGTAGCATGTGGCGTGCGGCGTGTGGCAGGTAGCGTGTGGCAGGTAGCGTGTGGCGTACGACGTGTGGCAGGTAGCTTGTGGCGTGTGGCAGGTAGCGTGTGGCAGGCAGCGTGTGGCGTGCAGCGTGTGGCAGGCAGCGTGTGGCAGGTAGCGTGCGGCGTGTGGCAGGTGGCGTGCGGCGTGTGGCAGGTAGCGTGTGGCGTGTGGCAGGTAGCGTGTGGCGTGCGGCGTGTGGCAGGTAGCATGTGGCATACGACGTGTGGCAGGTAGCTTGTGGCGTGTGGCAGGTAGCGTGTGGCAGGTAGCGTGTGGCGTACGACGTGTGGCAGGTAGCTTGTGGCGTGTGGCAGGTGGCGTGCGGCGTGTGGCAGGTAGCGGTGGCGTGTGGCGTGTGGCAGGCGGCGTGCGGCCTGTGGCGTGCGGACACCCTCCACAGTGTCGCGCTGTGACAGGAGCCATGCGGCTCGTGTGGTCGTGAACATGGTGGCTGCGTGAGGGATCAGCGGACGCCACCAGACTCCGTCTTCACTGCCTTCGGTTAAAGAAGCAACATGGCGGAGAGAAGAAGAGGAGCTGCGAGTTCGTGACGCAGGAGGTCGACGCCGAAGATGAAGCTGCTGCCGTTTTATATTTTGCGACGGAGTCAAAGGTTTGTGGACGTATTCAGAGGCGAACCGGAGGAAACGGGGCTAACGGCGTGCAATGAAGGTCATCTGGATTCCTCACGGGAAGAAACCGAGCGATGAAGAAAGGGGGACGGGCTGGAACAGGTCCAGGTCTGCGTTCTGAGGCGGCACGAGTCTGAACTGCAGCTCCTGGACTGGAGGCCTTCAGAGATCCGCGAGTCAGCGGTCGAACATCATAACGGCAGAAGGAGCGCGTCCCGCCTCCTGAAGGGGGACCGAGGGCCTTCAGGTCTGGCCTCTGCTGACGGGGCAGGAGACGCAGGCGGCGAGTCACAGAGCAGTGACCGGATCCGGATCACATGACGGCTGTTTACGCTGCGGGCCTGCAGCCGGATCAGCTGTCCGGAGCGAAGGCTCTGACAGTACGCACAGCAGCGTCAGCTGGCAGAGGGGGGACGGTCTCCTGGGGACGGTCTCCTGGGGACGGTCTCCTGGGGACGGTCTCTGGGGACGGTCTCTGGGGACGGTCTCCTGGGGACGGTCTCTGGGGTACTGACTGGACTAAGGGGACGGCTCTGGAAAGCGAGGTGGAGGTTTAAGTTCCCACCGTGGACTCGACCCGCTGCTTGTTCTTCAGCAGAGCACATGGCGGGTCTGCGGGTTCGGGTCTTTACGGGACAGCTGCACTCTGGGCGGCCGGTCTAACTAGACTCAGACTGGGACTCTGTGGACCAAAGATGGCGGACACGAGGGACCTGCACAGCAACAAACTGCGAAACACCCGGAAGCAGCTGTTACTGGATGCCGCGGTGTGGCCTGCAGTACCACCCCGACCCGCGAGGGGCAGCAGCGGCCGCCGGGCCCCCAGTCTGCCGCCGGGCCGGACGAAGAAGAAGAAGAACTTTGTTACGCACGTGCAGCACCCCGGAAGTCTGTTCTTTGGGTTTCCGGTGTTAACCGTCGTCGCATTTGGCTCTAAGTGTTTTAGTTGCTCGGACCTGAATCAGTAATCCGTTATTACCCGTTTCTCGGCGGCGGAGGTCGCCCTCCCGGTGAGTGACGTCTGAATCTGCGCTCCTCTCCGCCGAGCTCACGTGCCCTTCAGCCCTCCGCGGAGCCGCCAGACCTGCTCAGGTGAGATTAAAACGCGGGTCCTGGGTGCGGGTCAGACCCGGGGCAGCTGCCCGGGAGACTGACGGAGACGTTTACAACAAACCGGAGAACTACGGGCAGATGAAGCTAATGCTAGCTAACGTTAGCTGTTAGCTTACTGGTCCGTCTCGTGCTGGCTAACAGGCTGACCTTTCCTGTGCCAGACTTCAGTCATTAAACGTCCTCACCTGGCAGGACGTCTCTGCACGTTAACACACCTGAATTTAAAAGAGGGGGGGGTGTAACTTTATGCATAAAGTTAAAGAAAACATTTCTGAGTGTTTGACTTGTCTGATGGTTCGGATAAACGCTTTGTTTAGGTAGAAGATGTGAATCAGAAAGTGAATGTTAAAAGTGTCACATTTTTGAATGGAGTCTGGTGTGTGCTGTTGGTTCCTCACAGAGACTGAATCATGGCAGTCCAGGTGTCCGAGTCCGACCAGATCAAACAGGTTTGTGTGTTTTTGTTTTTTAATTAACTACAGAAAGGCAGAAAATATTAATTCAGACAGAAAGTGGAACTTTATCTTTTCAAACGTAGAAAGGTTTAAGACACCAGCAGATACTAATATCACAGTTAGTGAAGTGATTATTTCATTCATTTAGATTTTGATAATCAATTGATGGTTTAAGTCTTTTCTGTTTTTCTACCTGATCTTAAACTGAGTCTTTGAGTTTTGGGCAGTTGAGCTCACCGTGGCGACTTATTTCACTGTTTTTAAAAAATATTATATTTATAATATAACAGAGAACCCAGCGGGCAGATGAATGGATGGTTTGTTAGTTGCAGCCCTGTGAAAAACACTAAACGTGAGAGTGACGGCTGGATAAAAGCTGGCGGGGCTTCAGTGACACATCTGAGTTCAATACAAGTCCAAGACGCCGGCTGCCATTGAATCTGCTCAGCTGCAGGAGATAAATATATATAATGTGCACCATTAGATGTGTTGTGACACACTGATCCAGGTAACTCCCCTGTCAGCCCGCACCTGACATCACTTCCTGTTCTGGTGCTGCTGCCTTATTGTGTGTGTGTGTGTTTCAGTTTAAGGAGTTCCTGGGGACGTACAACAAGTTGACGGAGAACTGCTTCATGGACTGCGTCAAAGACTTCACCACCAGGGACGTGAAGCCGGAGGAGGTACGCCCCAGCCGGAGCAGGAAGTTGTAGATTCAGCTCCTTTTTAAAGGCCCCTCCTCTCAGACTCGGGCCCCCCCCCGGTCAGGGTTCAGATTCATGTTTCAGGTAGAAATCTCGGTGGGGCGTTCAGGAACGCTCGCACATCCCGTCAATTAGAGTTTTCCTGCGTTAAAGGAAAAAGTCCTGCGGATCAATAATCGGTGATCGGTGCGACTGCGACAGCTGTTTCCAGATCAGATTTCCGTCTTTAGCTCGTGAGTCTGACTGTCACGCGCCGACGGAAGCGAAGTGTTCTCCGCTGCGATTGGTCGTCGGGGAGGAGTGATGATGCTGAGAAAAGGTTTCGCTCAATGAGCTGATGATGTCACGTGATGTCACATTTTCTCTTGGCTGTCTGACCAATCCCCTGCCAGTCCGATCAGCTGACGTTCGTCACGTGGTCTCTTTTTATCTTAGTTTTTTTTTATTCTGAAACGGCAACAAAACTGAGCTGCAAGATTACATTTAACAAACAGCAACAACAGAAAGTCGGTCCGTCGTCATTATTATTATTATTATTAGACTACAGTATTTCTTGATGAATATTCTCTCCTTTAGATTAAACTCACATTAGTAGCCGACCGCCTGTCTGGCGGTCCACGGCGCGTTCTTCTTCCGCCGTGCCTCGTGACTTCCTGTGACGCGGTGGCGTTCGAGGAGCCGCCGGCTGGCTCGTGTTCCTGGGAGTCGTAGTCCCGCAGTGTTTACGTCCTCTGGACTCAGAGGACCAGATGTTTTCTGAGTCAGTTATTCGTCTTTTTGTCCCGATGATTCAGCGGTTCGACGTCCGTCACAAACTCGCGCCGACATTAATGACTCGTGTTCTGTCGTTTCAGTCCAGCTGCTCCGAGTCGTGCTTACAGAAGTATCTGAAGATGACTCAGCGGATCTCCATGCGTTTCCAGGAGTACCACATCCAGCAGAACGAGGCTCTGGCCGCTAAAGCCGGACTGCTGGGACAACCTCGCTGACCCGGTCTGGACTGATAACACGACCCCGGTCCAGCAGGTCCAGCAGCACCATGTTGGACGAGCGGACTCGAACCTGCAGCGGACGACTCTTTAACTGAAACAGTGGAATTCCTTAATGTTGAGTTTTATGTTGCTGTGATGATTTTATTAAACACCCTGAACCTGATTTCTTCGTCTCTGTGTCTGGAACCGATCTAACACAAGTCCAGTAGAGTTCAGACAGTTTTACATCAGATTTCTGCGTCACTACCTGACGATGCGATCCTGTTTGGAGCGAACAGCGGGAATATTATTATTAATATACGAAGAACTAAGTTTCCAGGTTTACTTGAACTTTCAAGTTAGCAGCTAACGTAACGGTTAGTTTTTACATCGAACTGCTCCAGGGTTCAAGTTAAAAGCTTTTGGTCTGGACCTGGTCTGATGTGGTCCAGACCTGAAGAAAGCAGAGAAAACTCTCTGATTCAGATTCATGTTTTGCATTTGTAGCGCCCCCATGTGGTCGATTTGAATGAAACGTTCAGGGCAGGTTTCAGGTTCTTATCTGCACGTTTCCTGTAAGTCTCGTGATGATTGGCCCAACGGTTGTTGGCTTTGCTGAGCCACGCCCCTTTTGAAGTTCATTGGTCAATATCTTAAACTAAATGGGATAAACAAGATTTATACAACTTTTGATGAGCAGTCCAGTGATGATCCAGCAAAGATTCGAAAGCAATCGGACCTACGGTGTAGGAGGAGTGTCCAGAATGGGTTTTTCAAAATGGCAGAAAAATCCGGTTAGGTGGACTGTAGCGGTCCAGGAGCAGGTTGAGCTGGACTTAAGGTACGAGGGGCGTGGCCTGTTTAAAATGTAATTTTTGGGCCTTAATTACAGCGCCACCATGTGGCCGACTGGGCTCCCGTTTCTGTGGAAGGACGTGTGCATCGTTTCCAGTTACTGGGCCAAGTTTCGTGTTTCAGCTCAGGAATTTGAGCCAAAGCGGCCGACAACAACAACAACAAAATAATAATAAACCGGCACAAACTAAAATAAAACGTTACGCAGGTTTAACGTTTGTGGCCCTTTAAGTAAACTTCCTGATGTTAAAGCAACAGCTCAACATCGAGTGAACTCTTCTTCTCAGTCAGGTGTTCAGATCGATCGCTAGTTAGCTTAGCATAGAGACTGGAAACAGCTAGCCTGGCTCTGTCCTCCTACCAGGCTAATCGTTTCCAGTCTTTATGCTAAGCTAAGCTAAGCTAACCGACTGCTGCTGAAGCTTCACATTTAGCGTACAGACGAGAGAGATATCGATCTGAACGTCTGACTCAGAAGAAGAAGAGTTCACTCGATGTTGACCGGGAGCACCTGAACGCACCGTTCCTGTTGGTCTGGGAGGAGGATCAGGAAACTCGTGGAAACATATTTAAAAACTTTATTAGAAACAGAGAGCTGTTTATTGTCCACACAGTTCCAACATGGCTTCTGTTCTCAGGAGGAAGCGTGTGTTTCTGTATTTACAGTCGTCGCTCTCTAACCGCCGCTAGCAAAACACCACATAGAAAAACGAAAGGAAAAAAACCCAAAAAACAACAACTGAGTTCATAATACAACAGTACAAACAGTCTTCTCTTAAAAAATATTATAAATCATTCTTTACAGGCGTGTAAAATGTAGTTCTCAAATACATGGTGTGGTTTTATTCTCTTTACTCAGAACTTTTATGTACAAAACAAAGAAACGTTCAGGAGCTGAAAACAGCCGTCCGTCGCAGCCGCACAGAGAGGAAACCACAGAAGAAGAGTCAGGGAGGAAGAGGAAGTTAGTGCAGCAGAGGTCCTCCGGGAGCGAGGTCAGTACTGAACAAATGGAAGATCAAATCAGCCAGAGAAGAAGAAAACGAACGAACAGTTAACATACGAAGTCCAAAATACAAACAAATCGAAATATTGACTTTAAAACAGAACCGAATCAAACGAGTCAAAATTGAGATTTGAAGCCAAACATAAAACTTAAAATGAAAAATTCGCTTTTAGTCACACTTTTACTTTTTAGGTCAAATAAGATAAAAACGCCGACTCACCATAATATATATATATATATATATATATATATATATATATATATATATATATATATATATATATATATATATATATATATATATAACTGAGCTTTCAGGAATCACGAGATCGAAATAAATCTGACGTTAAGTAGACATTTTCATTTTTAACGAGATTCTGATTCATAATTCTGACTTTAAGTCAGTTGTGAGTCCAAGTCGAACAAACTAAACATGATGAAATTAAATCACAACTTCAATTTATTAAATGAAAATATAGATTTACTGTAGAAATTGTAATTTAGGTTTTCTACACTTTAATAAAAATGAGATCTGAAGTAAAATGTTCCAACGGGCTAAATATTCAATTTAAAGTCCAGACTTTTTAAAATCACCGTTTACTGTATTTTGGATTTAGTATCTCAATTTTAAGTTTTTATTTTCATCACTTTACTTTTCAGATTTTTTTCCTGGCACTAATGATCTTCCATACAACACGCACACACACACACACACACACACACACCTGTGTTCACTAACTGAATAAATAAGCTTCATTTTAATTATTTTACACAAAAACAAAGAAGTTCAGCTCTACAAATATTTCATCTCGTCTCCCGCTGCGACGCCACAAACTTTTTGTTATTTTTTTGTCTGTTTTTACCAAAATAAAAGCTCTGATTCCATATAAAAAGGCAGAAATCGCTCACAGCAGGAAGTCAGGAAACTGGGTTTAAATCTTTTCTGTTTTCTTAAAAAATCCGAGTTAACAAAACAAAAGAGAAAAGAAATTGCATAATGAGCTGTGCTGCTTCAGGAATCTGCTTCCTGTTTCTGTCCCACCTTAAAGGAAATTCACTAAACCGGTGACCTCTGACCCCCGCCCCCCCCCCAGAATAACCCGTCACATTATTTTGAAATTGGGAGACGCACCGGAGGAAGGAAGGAAACAAAGAAGTGCTCTGTGGCGGCTGAACAGACGGCTGATTTCTCGGTCTCGTTTGTCTCCTCAAACAGGAAGTCAGTTCATAGGTGAGGGGGCGGGGCTAAGGTCAGGTGGTAGTGCCCTCCCTCCCCTCCCATCAGCCACTGCGTCTCTCGGAGCTCAGACCTGGAGGGAGGTTTTTTTTGTGTTTTTTTCCCATCATGCCCTCAGAGCAGCTGAGGGGGCGGAGTCTGTGGCAGGAAGGGGCGGGGTCGAGCAGAAGGAGATGACGAAGCAGGGGGCGGGCGGGGCTTGGGTGGGCGTGTCATCACCTGCACTCCACAGCAACGGTGTTCTGAGTGGGCGAGGCTGAGGACGGACTCATACCCGTGTCTGACGAGCCCGACGAGGTGGACGCCGTCGTGTTGGACACTGAAGGACACAGAGACACAAATTTAATCACTTTCGACACATTTCGACACGTTTCACATCGGACGCGCTGCTCAGCGGCGCTGCTCAGCGGAGCGTCCGATGTGAAACAGATGTTCGTTGGTGGCTGCAACGAGCCGTTATTTTCATTATCGACACATTTCTCCGTTCATCGATTTGTCCGTAAAATGGTTAAAAACCTGTTTCGCTCCGGTTTTATTCCACCAACAGATATTTACACAGAAGGTCCTGATCCAGAGTCCTGATCCAGAGTCCTGATCCAGAGTCCTGATCCAGAGTCCTGCAGGAATATCAAGTGTTCATCCTGACGTTTGAACCAGCAAACGCTTCAGTCCATCGATCGACTCACCGCTGAAGTTATTCCTGCGGGAAGCGTTTCCTGCGGGAAGCGTCTGGAAACCACTGGATCAATAAACTAAACACACACACACAATGCAGCTGTGCAGGTGTGAAGGTGTGAGGGTGAGGAGGCGGAGTCAGCAACAGCTCACCTGTCAGACCTCCACCTTCAGACCGCGTCCCAGGCCGGGGGACACCGCCGACACATCGCGTCGGGCCGCCGTAAACAGAAATACTGCGCCGAGGCTCGGTGGCGCCGCGTGGTGGATGTGCCGCCGCTGCACAGGACACGGCGAGGGGAGGATCAGAACCCGGCGAGGAGAGGATCAGAACCCGGCGGGGGGAGGATCAGAACTCGGCGAGGAGAGGATCAGAACTCGGCGAGGAGAGGATCAGAACCCGGCGAGGAGAGGATCAGAACTCGGCGAGGAGAGGATCAGAACTCGGCGGGGGAAGGATCAGAACTCGGCGGAGGAGAGGATCAGAACCCGGCGGGGAAGGATCAGAACCCGGCGAGGAGAGGATCAGAACCCGGCGAGGAGAGGATCAGAACCCGGCGAGGGAGGATCAGAACCCGGCGGAGGCGACTCGCCACTCAAACAGCCGTCAGCAGGTGCGTTTGATGCTAAACTCGCCGCTGTGGGGTCCAACAGCCTCCTAACCGACTTCGGTCACTGCGCTCAACCTCCATGGTGATAAAAAAATGAATCAGGATCTGATGAACTGTGTTTCCCAGCATGCACTGCGTCTCCTACCTTCTCTCTCCTTCTTTTTTAGTCTCTTCCTGCGTCTGTCGATGGACGCCACCTCTGACTTCAGCGTCAGGTAGTACTTCCTGATCTCCTGCAGCTTCTCCTGCAGGAAGGAGATCCTCTCTGTGCTCGACATGCTGTCCAACTCATCTGAGGGGGAGAGGAGGGGGGGGGGTCAGATCACAGGTAACACCACACCTGTCTCTGCTCCAACACACACACACACACACAAGCTAACTGACAGTTTAATCCCGTGAAGACGAGTCGAAGCTAACGATCTGAAAGAGAAATGGAGCCGCTCACCGAGCTGGAAGGTCCACTTGTACGTCCTCTGAGGGGAGAAGGTGTGTTTGTCTTTACTGTGGGACGACGGGGACGACAGACCAGTGCAGCGAGACTTCTGAGACTTCTGAGACAGAGACGACAGGCGAGACTGGTCCTCACTGTCGCTGCTGTGACCTGGGGGGGGCAGATTAATCAACAGTTTTATCTTTTACCTGTAACTATCAGCTGCTCGCTGTTGAACGCTCAGTAAGACGTCGGTCAGTTAGTTTGTCTTGTTTTATCTGGGGGTTCCTCTCTGTGCTGACACGCTGTCCAACTCATGGGGGGTATCGGGTCCGTTTAACGGATGTAGACATCTGGGATCTGGACTGACTGGAAACCAGATTATTACATCATCAACCAGGAAACGTTCAAACTGTTAACGGGACACCTACAAGTCACCTGATGACCACGCGATGTGCTCGAAAGCTCCACAACGATTCTAAAGTTGTAGTCGTTAGAAACACGTCGTCTCTGTTAGCCCGCCCGTCACCTGTGTGACATCACACACACACACACACACACACACTGCAGACTCACCTGCTCCGTTCTTCTCCACCTTCCCAGGTGTGTGCGGCCGTTTCTGGTTGCGTTTCTGTTTCTTGGCCGTCGGGCTCAAGTTACAGTCCGTCACCCGCTTCTGACCTGAGGGGTCAAAGGTCACACAGGTTACTCACTCACTAACCCTAACAACTAACCAATCAGGCGACCAGGTGAGCCCTGGTCTCATCAGGTCTACAAAGTGTGAGTGGGACCAACATGGAGCAGCGGATATTAAACACACCTGAACCCAACGTCACACACACACACACACGCACACACACACACACACGCACACGCACGCACACACGCACACACACACACGCGCACACACACACGCGCACACACACACGCACACACACACACACGCACACACACACACACGCACACACACGCGCACACACGCACACACGCACACACGCACACACGCACACACACACGCGCGCACACACACGCACACACACACACACGCACACACACACACACACGCACACACGCACACACACACGCACACACACACGCGCGCACACACACACACACACACACACGCACACACACACGCACACACACGCACACACACACACGCACACACACACGCTCACACACACACACACACACACCAGTCTCGCCGTGTTGTTGCCGTTACTATCTCGTGTGTCAGGTGGTACGGCGGCAGCGTATCAGCAGAAGCGTGTTCTCACCTCACACAGGTCTCTGGTCTTACCTCTGTCCTTGGTCTCCTGCAGCGACAGCAGGGAGGCGGAGGTGGAGGAGGCGCTGCCATCAAACCCGGGGCTGGAGTCTCCCTCGTTCTCCCCCCTCGCTGCTCCTCTCTCCTCCTCTGCGGCACTCCTGTCTGGGTGGAGCTCCTCGGGGCAGGGGGCGGAGGTGGGAGCGGCGGCCGGCAGGAAGGGCCTGACCTGGGGCTGGGGAGGTGGGGGAGGGAGGAGGTGTGGAGCAGGTTTGGCAGCGGGGGCGGGGCTTGTTGAGGCTCCCTCATCATCAGGAGGAGGTGCTCTGGAGCGGGGCTGGGCTTCTCCTTCTCGTCCGGGTCGTCCAGGTCCACCTCGTGGCAGACCAGCGCCTCGGGTCCAATCTGCGGCTCCAGCTCCTCAGCCGGGGCGGGGCCCGGGGCCTCCGCAGTGGGGGGAGGCGTCCCAGCACGCACCTCCGGCTCCTTCGAGACGCCACCTGTCAGACGCTCCTCTGACACCTCCTTAGATGTCTCCTCCACTGAGCGGGGCCACTCCTCCGCCTTCATCACTCCCTCGCTCCTCCTCTCCGACTCCCCCCTGCGGAGAGGGGCGGGGGGGGTTTTGAGCGAGGCTTCAGCAGCCATCTTGGGCGGGGCGGGGGATTTTTTGGGCGAGACGGGCTCCTCCTGCCTCCTGTCGGGGCGGAGCTTCTTGTCTGCTGCTCGCTGCTCTGCTGCTTTACGTTTCAGCGTCGAGCTGCTCCTCTCCTCGGGTACGCCCACCTCCTCCTCGTCCTCCTCCTCCTCGGTGGCGGAGTCCGTGTCAGAGTCGGCGGTGGGAGACTCAGGGGGGAGGCAGTGCAGGACCACCATGGGCTCGTCCTGTCTCTTCAGGACGCTGCGAGGAGGAGACGACAGCGGCGCCGTGTGGGACGGGCTGGCGGCGGGGCTGGGAGTGCAGACGGAGAGTCTGGGAGGAGTTTCGGAGCCCGTCTCCCTGAGGTTGGCCCTGCGACCTCTGACCCTGGGGGGGGACCGAGGAGTGGACCTGCTGTCCTCCTCCTCTGCAGGGGTGGGTGGAGGGGACGACACCTGTGGCTGCTTCTCAGGAGACATTTTGTGTTTGTCTGTGGCGGCGGGAGACATTTTGTTGACCTTGTCGGGTGAAGGCGATGTCCTTCTGGGGGACGTCTTGGTGAGCACTTCCTGTCCAGGAGACACAGACGCCATCTTCGTGACTCGCTCCTGCACTGGAGACATTTTGTTCTCCTTGTCCAGGTGAACAGGTAACATGGCGGCTTCTACTGTAAGCTCCTCCCCCTGCTCTGCCTCCTCCTTTTCTGATTGGCTCAGGAGTTTGTCAGCTTTCTCCTGAGGCATGCTGGGACACGGAGGTGCAGTGGCGGCAGGCAGCGGACCTGCTGTTACCATGGCGACAGAGTCGTCGTTGTTAGTGGTCGTTATGACATTAGCAACCTCACTCGTCTCCTCCTCCTTCACCTCCTCCTCCTCCTCCTCCTCCCGCTCCTCCTCCCGGCAGGGCGGAGCTTCAGTCCTCCCTCGCCACGGAGACGGCTTTTTGTCTGGCAGGTCTTCTGATTCGCTGTCCTCTGATGAGTTCCCAGACTCCTCTGCGGCGAGACAGTGGATTGGTTAGTTACGCATCATTAAACTGATCAATGACAGGAAACAGGAAGTAGATTTGTTCTCACCGTTGGACGCTCTGTCGGAGTCGTACATGCCCGACGTTCTCCTGGTTCTCCTGCGAGGTGTGTCTGCAGGGAGGACGACACGTCAGAGGACAGACAGCAGGACACGCACGCACGCACGCACACACACACACACCTGCCCCGACACACGCACGCACCTGCCCCGACACGCACACACGCACGCACACGCACCTGCCCCGACACACACACACACGCACGCACCTGCCCCGACACACACACACACACACCTGCCCCACACACACACACACACCTGTCCCGACACACACACACCTGCCCCGACACACACACACACGCACCTGCCCCGACACACACACACACGCACGCACCTGCCCCGACACGCACACACACGCACGCACCTGCCCCGACACACACACACACGCACACACCTGCCCCGACACACACACACACACCTGCCCCGACACACACACACACACACACCTGTCCCGACACACGCACACACACCTGCCCCGACACACGCACACACACACCTGCCCCGACACACGCACACACACGCACACCTGCCCCGACACGCGCACGCACACACCTGCCCCGACACGTGCACGCACACACCTTCCCCGACACACACACACACGCACACCTGCCCCGACGCACGCACGCACGCACGCACATCTGCACACACCTGTGCTGCACTCAGGTGTGTGTGTAAAACCTAAACTGACACGTGACTCCAGTTTTTTGATATTTCAAAGAATAAAATTAGCATCTTTGTCATCACGTGTGAACCAATCAGCCGACTGATCAGCTCCGGGTCTGAGCATGCTCAGTGTCTCTTACTGTCTCCGTTGGCCATGTTGGATGCTGTCTCCGCCCTGCTGCTCTTGCCGTTGGACCGCCCCTCACTGCTGGGTGTTTTAGAGACGCTGCGTCCCGCCGAGCTGGTGGGCGTGGTCCTGATCTGAGGACGACCGCGCTTCGCTCCCGTGGGCTTCGCCGCCATCGACGGCATCTTCTCTTCGTCTCCGTCTCGCTCCTTCTCCGGCTCCTCCCTCTCTTTGTTCTGTTGAGGAGACAGACGGAGACGGTGAGGACGAGAGTTTGTTGTTGGTTACGGAGACTGTGATGTCACAGGGCAGACAGATGCTAACGTGACGGGCGGCCGCCTGCGTGCGAGCGCCGTCAGAGGTTACTGGGTGCTAAATATGGTTTAAAGGTCGGTTACTAGTGTTCAGTGTTTGGCTGGATGTTGTTAGGTGGTTGCTAGGGCGTTCGGGATTGTTGCTATGGTGATTCTGGGTGTTTGCCGAGTGAGCGAGCACTGCATGTCAAACCAGGAGCACCTGAAGGAACCCTGAGGAATTTCGAGGCCTTCGCCTTACACGCTCCCGTTTACTTTGTTCTCAGGCGCAGACCGTCGTGTGTGCGACGTGCGACGGGATCGCACACCTGCCAGCGGGCTCTCCAAGAAGGGATCTAAGGTGGCGCCAAGAAACGCAGCAACGCGCCAACACAGGCGGTGAAGAAGACGAGTGCTCGCTACTGAACGTGGATGTAAACAACGCGAAACCAAAGATGCTCCATAACAAAGATGACACACTTCCTGTCTCCTAAGTGGGCGCGGGCGCTTCTCGCCCCGCCCCGTCAGGAAGCAGATTAGGTCGTTGTAGAGCATCTTTGGTGGAACCAGGCCGACGGCTCAGAGACATCTGCGTTGCCAGATCTCGTCAGTGTCGCCGTCTCGTGAAAAACTATGAGGCGAAAGAATCGGTCGTAATCTGCGCTCACCTTCACTTCCCCCACCGGAGCGAATCGACTCAGGACCCACCGCTAATCTCCTAAAGGGGCGGGGCCGTGCGGAAACCCACGTGACACAGATACAGGAAATGACTCTAAAGTGCGGCGTCTCCGGCGAAAGCGCTCTCGGCGTCGTCGGCCGTGGCCTTCAGCGGGTCACGTGACCACACTGAGCTCACCTTCACCTTCTTCCTCTGTCTCTTCTTTGTTCCTTTCTCCACGGGCCAGATGATCCGGTCGGCCTTCACCCACTCATCGTACCTGTGGATCAGACACACCTGCGTCAGGACAGGCTCCGCCCCCGACACTACGTCGTCCAGTACTGAAGAAGCATCGGACACTCACCTGACGTTCCAGCCGTAGTAGTGAACCAGGTAGAACTGCTCTCCGTTGTCCACGTCCGTCTTCTTGATGTGAGCCTCGTAGATCTTCTGAGTCTTTCCTTTGCCGTACTTCACCCTGACCTTCGTCCCTGTCAGAGAGTCCTCGTCCTCCTCATCCTCACTCCTGACACACACACACACACACACACACAGTTTGATGTCTGATGGGGCATGTTTCTGCCCCGAGTCGAGTCTCTAAGGCTCCCAGGGTTTAGGGTTCGTCCGGTCGTATAATTCTGAGGCAGGAGCTCGTTTTCTGCCGTTATCCTGCGCTACATTTACTGTTCCTTAAAACTCGCTCCGCCTCCAGCTGTAACCGAACGCATCAATACCAGCCATCCAATAATATAGTCTGCAGTATAACGATAAAATAACACTCAGGAAACCTTCTGTATGCAGAGTACTTTTGATAATTTAGGTATATTCTACTGATACCAGTACTTTATAGTTGCACCTTTGCTTACACCTGCACTAACTGATGTTTCTGTCCTCGTTTTCAGCAGGAACAAGGATCGAACACAACTTTTAAGTTGACACGTTGAACATGTGATCAAACAGCTGCTTGTTTCCGCCTCCAGCAGCGACACGACGCTTCGTCAGGAGGCGTGTCAGAGTCACGTGACGCTTCGTCAGGAGGCGTGTCAGAGTCACATGACGCTTCATCAGGAGGCGGTTCGCGCTCCTGATGGACGTCGGTCCGGTCTTCTCTCTGTCAGCTCTGTGTTTGGTCTCCAGCAGCTGCTGAGGGAAACATCTGGCTCTTTAGCAGCTAGACGCTCCGCTACGTTCAGCAGCTGCTGAGGGAAACATCTGGCTCTTTAGCAGCTAGACGCTCCGCTCAGCAGCTGCTGAGGGAAACATCTGGCTCTTTAGCAGCTAGACGCTCCGCTACGTTCAGCAGCTGCTGAGGGAAACATCTGGCTCTTTAGCAGCTAGATGCTCCGCCACGCTCAGCAGCTGCTGAGGGAAACATCTGGCTCTTTAGCAGCTAGACGCTCCGCCACGTTCAGCAGCTGCTGAGGGAAACATCTGGCTCTTTAGCAGCTAGACGCTACGCTCAGCAGCTGCTGAGGGAAACATCTGGCTCTTTAGCAGCTAGACGCTCCGCTACGTTCAGCAGCTGCTGAGGGAAACATCTGGCTCTTTAGCAGCTAGACGCTACGTTCAGCAGCTGCTGAGGGAAACATCTGGCTCTTCAGCTGCTAGACGCTCCGCTACGTCCAGCAGCTGCTGAGGGAAACATCTGGCTCTTTAGCAGCTAGACGCTTCGCTACGTTCAGCAGCTGCTGAGGGAAACATCTGGCTCTTTAGCAGCTAGACGCTCCGCTACGTCAGCAGCTGCTTATTGAAACATCTGGCTCTTTAGCAGCTAGACGCTCCGCTACGTTACGAGCTGAAAGTGTCTCTGAAGCTCAGTGAAGCCGAGCGGAGCTGCAGGTTCAGCTGACGGCTCAGCAGCAGAGACGCTTCATACATTATTATAGAAATATACATTACAGCCGCTTTAATACCAGTAATTTAATATATACAGTGTAATGCTAACACTCAGAAAGCGTCCTCTCTGCATGTGCTGCACTTATTACTTCTTTCACTGCAGTTAACTTTTATTATTATTATTATTATTATTATGTTAACTCATATCGTGTACTTTTACTTTACCAAAGATCTGTCCAACCACAGTTAGTTTCAGCCTCACCTGTCTCCTCTCCTCCTTTCCACCTCCTCCTCATCTTCGTCGCCCTCGTCCTCCTCCTCCTCATCCTCAGAGCCTCTCTCTGAGTCGTCCATTCTTCTGTTGCTTCGTCTCCTCATCTCCCTCTGCTCCTCAAGGTTATCGCCTCCTCCTCCTCCTCCTCTTTCTCTGGTCTGGAGGGAGACTCTCGCTCTGCCTTCACCTGACTCCCCACACACCTCCTCCTCCCCTAAAACAGACAGACAGGACGAGGAGACAGACAGGAGGAGACAGACAGGCAGGAGGAGACAGACAGACAGGAGGAGGAGACAGACAGACAGGCAGGAGGAGACAGACAGACAGGCAGGAGGAGACAGACAGACAGGAGGAGACAGGAGGAGACAGACAGGCAGGAGGAGACAGACAGACAGGAGGAGGAGACAGACAGACAGGACGAGGAGACAGGAGGAGACAGACAGGAGGTCTCAGTTTAACAACAGTTCGTGGTCTTCAGAGACGTCATATTTTTAACGAAAGGCTTCACACATCTGTACAATTCAGACTCAAACTCCCATTAGTTATTATTATTATTATTATTATTATTATTATTATTATTATTATTATTATTATTATGAAGACAAACACCGTCGGCCTGTTTTCCACAGCGGCTCGGCGTCAGGAGGACAAACGGGCGGGAAAGACGTAAACTGAGCCGAATAAAGTTTCAGTTTGAATGTGGTTCAGTGTTTCTGTTGTCTCACCCTCGGGGACGACTGTCTCTCCTTCAACTCCTCCTTCTCGCTCTCGCTCTCTGACTCCGCCTCCTCCGGCTTGTCATCGACGGGCTCCGCCGTCACGGGTGGTGTGACGGACTCTTTAAGCTCCTCCCCCGTCTGCTTCTGATTGGCCGGAGCGGTGGGAGGGCGGGGGTTGTTGTGATGGATGGTCCTGAAGGTGATGGAGGCGGAGCGGCAGTACTCCTCAAAACCGTACAGGTACCTGATGACACACATTACATCATCAACAACAAACCAGGGGGCTGATGGGAAACGGATCCAGTCACAAGATGATATCTGCAGCTACGACAGTCCTGAAACCGATCCAGTTCCAGGACTGTCAGGACTCCAGATTAGAGACCCTTATCGATATTTGGGGGTTTCAGCTGGTCACAGGGTTCGTACAGCTTTTTAAGAGTAACATTCAAGCACTTTCAAGGTACCTAAACCAAAACTTTCCAGACTCTCGAAGCCTTTATCATCACATGTAAATTGCTACTAGAAATGTAATTAACATTTACAGACTTCACAGTTTATTTCACCAGCGGTTCAGATGAACTTCGACTGCACGTTTGTTTAACGCTCGCTCATTTCCAGAGTTGGGATCAACAGAGGACTGACTGCGGCTGCTCTCATTGGACAGCCAGCCGTCTCTGAAACGACGGCCCGGCGTGTTGCTGTTCCCCGGCAGCTGATGAGCAGGTACGACAGTTAGCTAGCTACCTGCAACGTGCACGCACGCACGCCGGCTTCGCACTAGACGTGGAGCGGAACAGAAAAACGCCCCCCTTTTCATTTTGGCGCCCGTGTCAGTCAGTCTAGCTCCGGTCCGCTCCACGCCTGCCGTGAGACGCCAGGAGACAACAAACGTCATCGTTGGTTTACGTGAGTGACTGTGATGAAACGCCAGATTACGTGCGTTTGAATTAAAGCGTGTTCCCAACCTTTCGAGACTGTTGGAACCCTGTCGTCAGCGCGGACAGACTCTGTAACGGAGACGCCGTTTCTACGGGAGCTCAGACATTTATCCACGCAAGGAAAGAACTGAGCGAAGACGCTGCCGTGGTTTCTCCTCTGAGCGCTGATCAGCGCTCAGAGGAGAAACCACGGCAGAGGACTGGCAGGTGCAGATCCCGTTCAGGTCCAGATCCCGTTCAGGTCCGTCTCTACCTGAGCTGAGCACTGAGCGGACCTTCTGTCTGAGCCAACATATCCATCACATCGATCTATAGATCAATTCAAAACCAGGGGAAGGTGTGCTGCGGCGAGGGAGCAGCTGTGTTCTCTTACTTCCTGTAGGCCGTCTTGACGTTGTAAGACGCAGCAGAGTTTAGGACGGGGATCCCCAGATCCATGTAGACCTGCTTCCACACGGTCCCAGACTCGATCTACAACACACACACAGAAGAACAGAGTCACATGCCGCTGTCTCCGTCCTCAGGCTCCGGTCAGACGGCCAAGAGGAAGTGACATCACTGCATCTTGCAGCCGGTTCACACGGTAGAAAATGTCTTTGTGCTGCTTTTGGATCTTTTAAAAAGACAGAAACGCCAGAACCGAGCAACATTTCACACACGAGATTTTATATTTTCCTGTTCCGACCGTGTCGAACTGGACGAATCACAACACGTCAGCCTTCTTTTAAGCTAACAAGAAGTTCGGCTAACTGACATCACGTCAAGAAAAACACAGACGAACATTTTTATCATTAAGATGCTGAAAGTGATACGTATCGATCAGCTGTGTGTTACTGAGTGAAGTAAGCTAGTCCTGAATGATTCAAAGTGTTTACATCTGTTTCGTGGAGCTAACGTGACACACACTAACTTCCTGAAGAGCAGTAAGCGAGCGCAGGAAATAAAGTGTGTGCGTAACTGCAGGAGAGAGCCGTATAATGAAGTGGTGCTGTAATATTTCACTCTGAACGGAATTAACAACAGAATCGTGCAGCCCGCCTTAACTCGTGTCTTTACTTATTTCCTGAATTATATCACGGCAGCCGTTTTACAATGTAGTAAGTTCATCTTAGAGCTTATATTACAGTAGTTAGTAGTACTAAACTTATCCTGTATCATAACACTTGTAGCAACAGCAGCTTGAAGATCAGTTGTTGCAGTTCAATGTGGACCGACTTCCTGCCTCCAGACTTACTGACATTAGGAGGCGCGGCCTCGTTGACGCGTCGCTGTAACGAACGGCGGCAACCAACGAGGGAGCTACGTGTATACATCTGTGGCCTCGCCGCTCCTCCTTCAGCAGGTCACGTGACCCGCCGAGCTCACGGCTGCTCGCTGACCTCGGATCAGCTTCAGGTCGCCGTGCGCTCAGGTCGGAGACGGTCAGCGGCGACGTGGCGTTTCACAGGATGCGTCGTTAACGTTAACGATCAGTACGTCTACAGACAGACAGGCGGGCAGAGCGACGGGTAGACAGTCCTCACCTTGTGGCAGCCTCCCAGGTGGTAGACCAGTCTGAAGAGCTTGAAGAGGTTCAGGTCCTTGTAACCCAACACCGGAGGCTTGTTGATGGGGGTCCCTGATGGATGCACAGACAGAATAAAGTTGGCTAATTAAAATCGTTTCCCCAAACGGTCACATTTGATATTTTCCAGAAACACGACGCTGGGAAAAAACAAAGAGAAGAAGAAGGGGCGAGTGGGCGTGAGGACGCAGGCGGCGTCTGAACTTCTATCAACACCACGAAGGCGTCCAGGAGCGACCCAACATCTGCTCTGCGCTCCACATCTGTACGATTCACGGCCTCGACGCGGCACAGCCGGACTGGATTAACTGCTCGGGGCCCTCGTGGACCCGTCGTGTCCAGACTCCCACGAACCGACCAGGGTTTCTACACTGGAACGTGACCCCGCCCCCGCTGCCCGGTCTGAGGGTCTGAGGGTCTGGAGACTGGCTCCAGGAGAGCAAAATGTCAGCTGAAACATTAAAGGTATTAAAACTAGATTTCGACACAGGGCCCCTCTGGAGGCCCTCGGGGACACGTACCATTTGGTTTTTAATGCACATTACAAACTAACTTGTAATGAATCGGAGGACCAAGCTGCGAACGCCTCTGCCGGGTGTTACGGCGAGTCTCACCTCGGTCCTCCATGAACTTGTAGAGCTGCTGCAGGAAGTGGTCTCTCTCCTCTGGATCCAGCTCCTCCTCCGGCTGGACGGACACACAGAGAGACAGACAGGTAAGCACCTGGCCCCCCGGCAGCATCGGGCACACCTGCTGCGCTCCCGTCAGACTCACCTCCTCCTTTATGTGTTTCTTTTTCTTCTCGTCTTCGTCCTCCTCATCCTCGTCGCTCTCCTTCTCCTCTTCGTCGTCCTCGTCATCATCACTGGAGGACGAGTCCAGGATCTGACTCATGTCCATCTTCCACATATCCGGAACCTCCCTGCTCCTCACGAACATCTGGGCTGCTTCAAAACCTGGAGGAGGAGGAGGAGGAGGAGGAGGAGGAGGAAGAGGAGGAGGAAGAAAGAGGAGGAGGAAGAAAGAGGAGGAGGAAGAAAGAGGAGGAGGAAGAAAGAGGAGGAAGAAAGAGGAGGAGGAAGAAAGAGGAGGAAGGAAGAGGAGGAGGAAGAAAGAGGAGGAGGAAGAGGAGGAGGAAGGAAGAGGAGGAGTGTGGAGGAGGAAGAAAGAGGAGGAAGAGGAGGAGTGTGGAGGAAGAGGAAGAAAGAGGAGGAGGAAGAAAGAGGAGGAGGAGTGTGGAGGAGGAAGGAAGAGGAGGAGGAGGAAGAAAGAGGATGAGGGAGAGGAGGAGTGAGGAGGAGGAAGAGGAGGAGGAAGAAAGAGGAGGAGGAGGAGGAGGAAGAAGGAGGAAGAAGAGGAGGAGGAGGAGGAAGAAAGAGGAGAGAGGAGGAGGAAAAGGAAGAGGAGGAGGAAAGAACAAGGGAGCGAGGTAGTGGAGGAATAAAAGGAGGAGAGAGCAGGAAGAAGAGGAAGAGGAGGGGGGAGAAGGAGAGGAAGCAGCGGGGGTAAAAAGAAAAATGCAGAAGAAGAGTCAGCGTTGAGCTGCGACAGGTGAGTCAGTGCCCCGGTGCATTGTGGGAGTTGCAGTGCCTCACCTCTCCTGTTGGAGAACTCAGACTTGGTGATGCTGATGGAGTTGACGGGGTGGACGTGTCTCCTCGCCACCGTGTAGCTGCGGGACGACAGGAAACAGGAAGCGGGAGGGTGAGACGCAGCTGATCGGTTTCCGATCAGAGATCAATAATAAGAAAAGAAGTGAACTCACAACTTGGAGTCGCTGAAGGCTCTGACCAGACACTGATCCTTCTTCACCACCAGCTCGTCGTTACAGCTGGGAGACACCACCTGCGGGGCCGACACACCTGAGTGACTCGTTCCACACACACACACACACACACACACACACAGCAGCTGGCGCTCTGTATTCACCTATCAATAACCACGGAGCCGCGAGCCCGACACACGCCGCCTCAGTCTCACCTCCACGGCCACGCCACCGCAGATCCTACCTGCGCAGCACCGAGCGCCGTTACACGAGTATTTCTAATCCATGGAAGTGACTTATCGATACCGTGCAACAGTTTCTCCCGTAATGTTTGCAGATTACACAACGTGCACGCCGATCCAATCAGATCGCTGCTTCCTGTCGGCTGGACGCGTGCCGACGGCAGCAGCGAGGCGTCTTTGGTTTGTTTCTAGGATTTCAGCACGGGTTGGTTGTTCACAGTGAGGACTTTAACGCGTACCTCGCCACATCTCTGCAGGTGTTTGCACCATTACACAATTTAGGGTCCGTTATTCTAGAGAAATATTTATATATATATATATATATATATATAAATAAAAGCCTGAAAATATCAAGACTTTATTTCTAAGCCGTATCGTATAACTGTGCGCAGGCGATCACGAGTCACCTCTTCCTGTTACCTGTTTGTTTACCTGTTTTTGGAGATAAGACAATGATGCGTTTACTGAACGATCGGCTTTTTCAGAATAAACAACACACGAGTCAAAAACAGAGGAAGAGTGGAAACTCCTTAAAATCCTCCAGAAACTTACAAAATACGATGTTTTCCAAAGATGAACTTCCTTACAGGTTCACTGTGTGTGTGTGTGTGTGTATATATATATATATATACACATGTGTGTGTGTGTGTGTGTGTGTGTGTGTGTGTGTGTGTGTGTGTGTGTTTACCAGAGCCAGGTACCAGCTGCTGGGTTCCTCCTCGTTCTCAATGCTGCAGACTTTTCCCAGCAGCTCATCGTTCAGCCTCCTCCTGTCCTCCTCCTCATCCTCACTGGACGAAGACTCGTTCTCCTCGTCAGCCCTGAGAGACGGACCGAGTCAGGGTTCCAGGTCACGGCGAACAGGAAGTGAATGAGTTTATTTCACATAAACCGTTTTCACTGTCAACGTCAAACTATCAAAGATACAGATAACTGAAGACGTGACCGTCACACCGCCATCAGACTCCTCCCCCCTCCTCTGACACGCCGGCGTTATCACTGCTCGCATCACTGCTCGCATCACTCTGTGCATAAATATATAAATATAAGACTCACACAGCCTGAGACGAACGCCGCCCGCCACGGTTCGACTTCTTGCCGATGACCGGAGTGCCAAAGTGTTCTGGGTTCGTCAACGGCAGCTGGTCCAACGTCTGTGGGGAGACGGGACACTTTTAGAGTTGAAAGACTCTGGTGGAAGGATACAGCTCTGAGAAGTAGTCCCTGTCTGTGTGTGAGGCTTACCTCGCTCTCTGCAAAGTGTCTCTCTCCCTTCAGACACAGGGACGTACGACGAAGAGTCTTCTCATCGCCATCATCAAACACTGAAGCACACACACACACACGCACACACACTTCAGTCACCAGACAGTTTTCACAGTTGTGGTTCGGCTGTTCAACACCATGAGACTGCTCAGACAGTTTGTGGTCAGCTGTCGTAGCAACGGCGGTTACACACAACCTGACCGAGGGCGCGCACGAGCGCCACAGGTGCGCTCAGGTACCCGAACCAAGAGCACTGCACCTACTGTGTGTGTGTGTTAGCGTGTGTGTGTGTTACAGTGTGTGTTACAGTGCGTGTGTGTTAGTGTGTGTGTGTGTTACAGTGCGTGTGTGTGTTACAGTGTGTGTGTGTGTGTTACAGTGTGTGTTACAGTGTGTGCGTGTGTGTTAGTGTGTGTGTGTGTGTTAGTGTGTGTGTGTGTGTTACAGTGTGTGTGTTACAGTGTGTGTGTTACAGTGTGTGTGTGTGTTACAGTGTGCGTGTGTGTGTGTTACAGTGTGTGTTACAGTGTGTGTTACAGTGTGTGTGTGTGTGTTACAGTGTGTGTGTGCGTGTTACAGTGTGTGTGTGTGAGAGAATATCAGTATTTTCCTTCCGTTTAAATATTATTGTGAAATAAAAGCCTGTTGCTTGAACGTTGTCGATCTTGTTGTATTATTTAATCACATGCAGTTACGCTGCCGGTGTTTTGCCGGAGTTCTGCCGGTGTTCTGCCGGTTTCTGCTCCCCTCCAGGTGTAACTCTCAGTACGATGACGCCTTCGTGTTTCTGACTACAGACGGGTAAGTGAACTGTAAGAATGTGGGGATATTATAATATCTGGAAGACGTCAGGGTCACGCACACGCACAGGTAGCACATATCGACACCACACCGGGTAAGACAGCGACCGCTTCCTGTCCCGGGACCAGGGCGGTCTCGCCACGCAGATCTGGGTCCGACTGCGCCATCGCAGCTGGAGTTCATCTGGCAGGGGATTGGTCAGACAGCCAAGAGAAAATGTGACATCACGTGACATCATCAGCTCATTGAGCGAAACCTTTTCTCAGCATCATCACTCCTCCCCGACGACCAATCGCAGCGGAGAACACTTCGCTTCCGTCGGCGCGTGACAGTCAGACTCACCGAGCTCCACCCACTCCACCTGTCAATCACCCGGGTCGTTAAAACTCACGGCAGGTACGTGACGACATCATCCGTGTCCCCGCCGCTCTGAAAAGACAAACGTCTCATTCCCGTGACCTCCGACCCTGCGGACGAGCCGCAGCTCGCGTCCCACCGCAGGCTGCCGCTCCCGGGTCAGGGAGCGGAGAACCCCCCGCCTGCCTCCGGCCGAGCGCGTTCTCACGCCGCGAAACGCTCTCAGCCTAATCATCATTTCTGACAGAACGCAAAACACGTGACCCCCGGGCCGTGGACCAATCAGCAGGCCCGAACAGAGACTCACCCACGGTGTAGAGGCTGGCGTCCGTCAGCTTACCGATGACGGCCTCGCTGGACAAACCCTCGTTAGTCTTCACCTCCACGGTGGAGCCCACCTGGAGGACACAGAGACAGAATGAATCCACAGTCCAATCTTTCAGTAAGACATTTACGGTTTATTTCCCAGCATCGAGTCTCAACACAGTTTTTACGTAAAGGAACAGTTTCCCGTTTCCACGGTGACAGGGAGCTCATCATCATCATCATCATCACCTTACCCTCAGTGGTCCTTTGACCTGGTCGTCCTGCACCACCTGGGACGTACTTTCACCTTTCAGAGTCACCTGAAGACACAGCGAGACGAAGCATTTACTACCAGACATGTGGATCATTTTTACAGAGACAGGACGGGGTGAGACAGAGGACAGCGGACATGGAGGTCTTTCTGAGCCCTTAATTTGGAAGTCTTTATTCACAATTTGCCTCATTTCATTTATTAATATTAGAGACACGACAACTAAATCAGGACAGACTGAACAGTTACTGACGTCCCGTTCTGTCTGTCCTGAACAAACAACTTTGTCTTTGAGGACAGAAATCTGAGGGACAAACTGTTTCTCTGAGACATTTTGATGATTAAACAGTTTGTTGAAGCCGTGGACAGAGACAACACCTGTACACAGGTGACTGTGCAGAGGGCAGGACAGTTTGTCCTCTCTGCTTCTGACAGGACAGAGACGACGTGGACTGAATAATGGACGCTTCAGTAGAGACACGCTGCTGATGTCTCAGGTCTGGCGTGGATTTGGGCTCAGTGACCTCTTGTCCAGTCGCACTGTGTCGCACTTTCGTCCACGTGACCGAGGGGACAGTCTGAACCTGGACTTCCTGTCTGCAGGTGACCCTCGTCCCCGGAGAGCTTACCTTGACCTTCACCATGCGTTTCACAGTCTTGATCTTGGCCTCACAGAAGGCTCCTCTGTACTTGGCACTGACGTCCGTCCCCACTGTCAGGTAGGCAGGCTCGTCTGCTGCCTGAAACACACACACCAGTCACATCAGGACACACACACACACTCCCAGCATGCACTGCAGCACACAGCGGCTGCGCGTCTCTGTCTGAAGTCACCTGTAGCATAGTTAGCTGCTAACATTAGCCTCACGGCAGCAGAGCAGCTGACGCTGCCGATGTCCCACCGGACTGCGTTTCTCCCCTGGACGGCTTGGCGTTGTGTTCGAGGTGAAACCGATCCTCCATAAATACACGCAGGTGCGTTTATAGACCGTCGTTAGCATCGCGTGTCCCTACATACATCTCCAGCGGTGCGAAGGAGACACTCGCTGCTGTGGACAATCAAACATCTCTGAATGTGCGAGACGTAAACACGCCTGACCGCGGCTGGAGTCGCACCTGGTCGGTCGCAGCTCTCCTCAGCGTTACGCGAGCCAAGAAAACACACGAAACTAGAGACCAAGTTCAGACCAGGTCGGACTAAACGCACCGTCGCTTCGTTGTCGAGTCATTTCAGTTACATCAACCGTAAGACGACGAGCACGTAAACAACCCCCTGCCAGAAACCTTCAAATGAAACTTTTTAAAAAGCAAATTCCTCATTCAAACAGTCCGACTTCCCTTCTCTCTGCTTCTGAAGTCAGCGCAGTTTCAGTCGGACTTATTTAGAAAGCTAGGAGGCATCTCTGGGTCTGTCCTGTCGGCCACCGGCGACGGTTTAGTCTCAAGTCTGTTAGAAACACAACATCACGTAAACATGGACGAGGGGTTTCTCTGGTCCTCTACCCGGATCACAGAAACCAGCTTTCCGGTTCACACGACGTTTGAGAAATAAGATAAATCGGGTTCCTGACGTGCAGCCGAACGATAACAATTCAGTCTCACGTCTATAACGCAGGTGTTACACTTTATTCTGTCCCCACAGAAACAACGGCCCGAAGAGCGACTGTTCGCTTCGGCCACATTCTGTCTGCCGCCTTTCGTCTCGGGACGAGTTAACAACGACATATCCGAACTCGGGACGTTTACTTCGGAGGGTTCAGACACCGAACGTGCGAGTTAAAAATGGTTTGTTGAAAATGACAGGAGGAGTTTCTTTTACTTCACCTGAGCGTTAAGGTGTGTGTTGAGATGCCAGTGCAGATATTCGGGTCAGGCAGCGGGGCGGGGGTCTAAACACAGTTTAAGTGAACCGAAGCAGCACTTTGACTGAACGGGATTAGTGCTGCAGCTAATAAACATTGTCATGATCAGTTAATCTGCACATTATTTCCTTGGGAGTCCCGTTGAAGGCACATTCAAACAGAGTCCGTACATTTAAGAAGCTGCACACGTTTGACATCTGATGGACAGGTGACTGAAATGATTCACAGCTGATGAAAACAGCTTCATTTTCTGCCAATAGATGAACAGATCTATGGATTGTGGATGTTGCTCCAGCGGATCGTTAGTGTGACACCGGTGTGATCGATGTAAAACAGATGCAATGAGAGACAAGATCACAAGATCTTAACTGGACAGACACCAGCAGGACATGGAGGGACCAGAGCCCAGCTTGGAGCCGGTCTGTCAGCGGCGAGCAGACGCGCAGCTCGGACCGAGAACACTGCCTTCAGTCGGTGTCGCAGGTCACACACTCACCTTCATCTTTCCGGCTATTTGAGGGAGTCCAGCTCGAAAGATTCGGGATCACTGAAAGACACAAACAGGACGGGACGTGTGATTAAAGTTGGCGACATATCGGACAGACGGGGACAGCAGAGTGTCAAACTGTCCTGAGGTTGTAAAACAATGCTAAGCTAACCAACTAGCCACTCACTTGTGTTAGCTCAGGAATTCTTTTCGGGCTCGGTGCAGCCCCTCCCTCCCTCCCTCCCTCCTCCCTGCCCGGATCGCATCAAATATGTGGCACAAACAGCTCAACACTAACTTAGCCAGCGACGTTTACTTCGACTGAACGTGGAGTCCCCGGTTTCAGCGGGGTGGAGGTTAAATATCTGCGGGCCGGTGAGGGGGCACCGAGCGGGGACGAACAGCGCGGCCGGGAGAGGAGCGCTGCTTCCCGCTCCGCTCCCAGCTCCACTGAGTCACGTCGCCATGTCAGTTCTGCTAGCTCGGCTAACTTTACCTCCACCTCCCCCCCCCCTTAAAAAAAAACCGCCTGCTAGCGGCTAGCTGCTGGGGAGAGCACCGGCCAAAACACAACCGAGTCCCGACGCGAACAAAGTCCAAACGCCGTTGTTTGGCGCGGAGGGAGCGGGGCTTTCACTCTCCGGTCCGGAGCTAAATTTAGCTAGTTGGCTAACTAGCGACTCAACTAGCTAGTTGTGGATCATATGGCGATTTAAACCGTCTGATAGCAGCAGCGCAGGCTCGACTAGCGTCAACATTAGCTCCCGTTTCGAGGGTCAACTAAGTTTCCGCCAAACAAAACGAGGATGTGTGACATTCGACGGAACAAAAAGTGTTGCGGATTTATTTATTTAATATGTGGCTGCTCCACAAAGGCGCAGGAGCTCCACATTTCTTCACTGCAAAAACAAGCCGACTGCCGCTGCCATTCAATTCACAGCCAGCTCGTTTCAACAGCGGCTAACCGGAGAGCCCGCGGCTTCTCCCGTGACATCCCCCCGCGGCTTTCTGTCCCCGACCCGCCGGGGATTTAAACCGTTACACGTTTTAGTTTGCTTCAGGACAGAATGGGAAGATTTTTATACTTACATTAACGGACGCGGCTGCTTCCCCTCTCGCCCCGGTTGCAAAGCGATACACGAACAACAAGCTGTTGAGCCCCGAGCTCTGTTTCCAGGCACGCGATTGGCTGCGGTGACAGCGTTGGTCGCTACGGAGAAATCTCATTGGTCGAGCGATTCCTCGATTTTAATAGGGCATACCTCTTCTGGCGTCACTATTGGCCGATACGAACGCGGCGCCACGAGGGAAATGACGGCATCTGTTAGATAATTGTCCAATCAGAGTTGAGTTAAGAAGAAAAACCCGCCACTGGAGATCGCGATTGGTCCAGCGCGGTTTGGTCCCTGCAGCGGCGCGTCGCTATTGGCTGAGCGGGCTTCCGTGTCTGCACCGACACTGTAGGAAGCCCCGCCCCGATACGTGCTGGAGCTCTGTACACCAAACTCCATTCAAAAATCCCCAGTTAACATTGCCTTGTTTATCGACCAGGTTGTGTAAGTGGTAAAAAACAAACTGAAGCCATTATCATTTCTAATATATTTGCTCGCAATGCAGCAGTTAGTTCACACAAAATCTAAACAACTACACCGGTTCGCATGGTTTGCCAACGCGTTCCAGTGCGAATGCTATTGGACCGAAACAACCGGAAATAGAGGTCAAATAGTGTACAAAAGTTAAATTTTTATGTATATACGCACTACTTGTTGCATGACAGGTATGCCGAAATTGAGAGATTGCTATTGTGAGTTTGTTAAAAGGTCCCAATTTTTGTTCAATCACGTCAAAAACTCGCCGATGACCGACGTAAACATTTAGTGGACACTTTTTTAAATGAAGTTTGGCGATGCGGCTTCCATATGTCAGACGTCGTCACGTATCAGGGATTGTGTCGAACCAGGCTCCACAACAAACCGCTCGACTGTAGTTTCACGACACAAACACTCAGCAAACGCACTGGACTGAAGCCTGAGACGAAGCTCATTCGTTAAATATACGTTTTAAAAAGGAGAATCACGGGAACAGACTGTTTTAGTCGAGGACAGTCGGGGTTTGTGGCGCCGTTTGTAAAGACGCGGAGTGGGCGGGCACACTGGCGTTTTTACGTAACAGGAAGAGAGTGACGGCACAGCCACATGTCGTCTTCCTCTCTGGGAATGTGGAGGTTATTTCTAAACAAATGCAGCGAGCAGTGATGGCGGCCTGTCAGGGTCAGCTGACCGTCTCAGGAGGAGAGTCACGTTTATTAATGATCTGTAAACACGTTTTCATCCCGTGTTTATATCAACACGTTGCTGCTTTGCCTCCATCTTTCAGTAACTTCTTCAAACTTACTTCCCAGATTCTGGTAAAGTCCAGCCTGCTTTCTATTTACAGCCAATCAGCTGAGTCAGAGGAGGAAAAACACCACGCACAAACTTCTTCTTCTTCAACTTTTTTTTATTTTCAAAGCTGAAATCCATCAAAGCAAAAAGCAAAAACAACAGACATGAATGTTCATCAACTATAAAACATAAAAAAGAATCTGATGTGTGTGTGAGCCGCCCGCAGAGTTCACATGTTGTCTTCGTCAGAGTCATCCTCCTCCTCCAGAGAATCCTGAAACACACACCAACATGAGGGTCAGCTGACTGTGCGTGTGTGTGTGTGTGTGTGTGTCACCACAGGTGCGTCCTGCTCACCTTGGCGTATTTCTCAGCTTCCTCTCGGACGTCTTTGGGCACCAGCTCGTGTCGTCCGTTTGTGACTGAGGGAGAGGAGACAGACAGGAGGTGAGTCGGAGCCGTCGCCATGGCAACACGAGCATCGGCAGGAACAGGAAGCGGCGGCAGAAGAGTGCTTCCTGGTTGTTAGTAACGGAGCGCCGGTTTACCCGTTCCGACCGATTTAACGACACAAACATCAAACCTGCAGATGTTTTAATCTGCAGGATCGGACGTAGATTCATGTGACGTCGCCCCGCGTCACCAACAGGCTCCAGGTGTTTCAGGGGGACGTCAGACAGGAGACACCTGGGCGAGCAGGGAGACAGGCGGGCGAGCAGACAGACAGGCGGGCGAGCAGAGACAGACAGGCGGGCGAGCAGAGAGACAGACAGACAGGCGGGCGAGCAGAGAGACAGACAGACAGGCGGGCGAGCAGAGAGACAGACAGACGGGCGAGCAGAGAGACAGGTGAGCAGACAGACAGGCGGGCGAGCAGAGAGACAGACAGACGGGCGAGCAGAGAGACGGGCGGGCGAGCAGAGAGTCAGGTGAGCAGACAGACAGGCGGGCGAGCAGAGAGACAGGCGGGCGAGCAGAGAGACAGACAGACAGGCAAGCAGGGAGACAGGTGGGCGAGCAGAGAGACAGGCGGGCGAGCAGAGACAGACAGACAGGCGGGCGAGCAGAGAGACAGGCGGGCGAGCAGAGAGACAGGTGAGCAGAGAGACAGGCGGGCGAGCAGAGAGACAGACAGACAGGCGAGCAGGGAGACAGACAGACAGACGGGCGAGCAGAGAGACAGGCGGGCGAGCAGAGAGACAGGCGGGCGAGCAGACAGACAGACAGACAGGCGGGCGAGCAGAGAGACAGGCGAGCAGAGAGACAGGCGGGCGAGCAGAGAGACAGACAGACGGGTGAGCAGCTGCATCGTGGTTTTCTTAAAGTCTCCGTTTTGTGTGAAACCGGCTGCAGCTTAAAGTTTTAATGAAACTCAGTTTCAGTCTGAACGGAGAGAAAAAGACGAAGTCGTGAGTTTGAGATCCGGCAGCTGCAGAAGCATCAGACCGATTATTCATCATTATAACGCACGTGTGTGTGTGTGTGTGTGCGTGTGTGTGAGGAGAGTTCAGCTCAGGGATTGGTCAGACAGCCAAGAGGAAGTGACATCACAGGAGTTCAGCCAGTGAGCGAAACCTTTGGGACTCATCATCCCTCCCCGCTGAGCAGATGAAGCCGATCGACTTTATTGATCACTGATCTGGCAGAACAGCTGACGTTTCTTTCACTTTGCTGCGTTTAGTTTTATCACTTTCCGTCTGATCTCGTTCTTCACGTCTGCACGTGACAACAGATCGGCGCCAATCCCCCAGAATCCTCTGGGCCCGAGGCGCTGACCTACACATCGCAGCGATTTATCGCTTCCGTTTGTTCGGCCGATTTATCTCGCGTCGTTCGGCCCCGTTTGAAGAGGAAGTTACATAAATAATAAAAACACGTCGTGTTGATTTCTGTGCAGGTGAAACAGGAAGCAGAAGCTTGAGCAGAGAAGAAGAAAAGCAGAGCAGCGATTGGTCGCGTCCTTACCTTCTCCGACCCAGCTGAGCTCCAACTCGAAGGCTTTGTCCTTCACCTCGTCGTGCACGATGTAGATTCTGCGGAAGTAATGTTACTGTGCTGAAAACCGGCCACGGGACCTCAGTGCTGCTCTAAACCCACGTGTTAACAACAACAACAACAACAACAACAACAGCTCGCTGTCGGCGAAGTTGACTCACATTTTGGCGACCTCTTTGACCAGCTCCCTGCACGTCATGTCCTTCATCTGACAGACAGACACAGCAACATCAGGACGAGGCTCGGCACCCAGACCGCGGTCCGGCTTCAGACCGCTTCATCTGGATTAGAGCTGCGGCCGACCTTTATTTTCATTACCGATTACTCTGACCACTAGTTTCTGCGTTAATCGAGGAATCGCAGCGAGAAACGTGGCTTTCCTCTCGGACGAGGAGCGGCCGGAAGCGGGAGCGTTAAACACCTGGCGGCCGATGAGTCGGCGCAGCTCTAATCCGGACCTACGGATTCAGACTCACCTGCAGTTTCTCGATCTCCGTCTTGGCGGCTTGCTTCGCTTTTCCGATGGCACAGCCCCAGTAACCCTGAACACACAGACGCCGGGTTACCGGTCTAATGGGACTCAAAGGCTGACACGTTATTATAGTCGCTGTCTGCAGCAAGTCCGGCCGTTTCTCTGTCTGGAGGACAGAGGACGGGAGGACAGGAGGAGAGAGGACGGGAGGAGAGAGACAGGAGGACAGAGGACGGGAGGACAGGAGGACGGGAGGAGAGAGAAAGGAGGACAGAGGACAGAGGCAGGAGGACAGAGGACAGGAGGACAGGACAGAGGACAGGACAGGAGGACAGAGGACAGGAGGACAGAGGACAGGAGGACAGGAGGACAGGACAGGAGGACAGGAGGAGGAGGACAGGAGGAGGAGGAGAGGACAGAGGACAGGAGGACAGGGGCAGGAGGACAGAGGATGGGAGGACGGGAGGACAGAGGATGGGAGGACGGGAGGACAGGAGGACGGGAGGACAGAGGACAGGAGGACAGGAGGAGAGAGGACAGGAGGAGAGAGACAGGAGGAGGACAGAGGACAGGAGGACAGAGGACGGGAAGACAGGAGGAGAGAGGACGGGAGGAGAGAGACAGGAGGACAGAGGACGGGAGGACAGGAGGACGGGAGGAGAGAGAAAGGAGGACAGAGGACAGAGGCAGGAGGACAGAGGACAGGAGGACAGAGGACGGGAGGACAGAGGATGGGAGGACGGGAGGACAGAGGACGGGAGGACGGGAGGACAGGAGGACGGGAGGACAGAGGACAGGAGGACAGGAGGACAGGAGGAGAGAGGACGGGAGGACAGGAGGAGAGAGGACAGAGGACAGGAGGACAGGAGGACAGGGGCAGGAGGACAGAGGATGGGAGGACGGGAGGACAGAGGATGGGAGGACGGGAGGACAGGAGGACGGGAGGACAGAGGACAGGAGGACAGGAGGAGAGAGGACAGAGGACAGAGGTCAGGAGGACAGGAGGAGAGAGACAGGAGGAGAGAGGACAGAGGTCAGGAGGACAGAGGTCAGGAGGACAGGAGGACAGAGACAGGAGGACAGACTTACCCTGACTGAGGCCTGATATTAGAGTTTATACACACTTTGCTGCTCTACAAACATTTAGTTATATTTTAAATCTTCAATCTTCTAAATTGATTCTTAAAAAAATAAATTAATTAAAAAACCCAATTCTTTAGTAATGAAAAAGCACCAGTAAGAGTATTGACAAAGAGCCGGGCCGATAAGAGTATTGATAAGAAAGACACGATCCTAACGCCCCCCGCCCCCCCACAGGGTCCGAGCTCCGCCCCTCACATAAAGTCCTTCCCCAGCCGTAATCTCGTTCTGGCTGAGTTCAGTGAGTACAGATATTTTAAACAATCATTCGGGTCATTGACTTTTATTGATTACGTTTAGATTCTGTATTTTTCCTTTGATCGATATCTAATTTTTTCCACACGTCTGAATCTTAATTGTACACGAACTCCCATTCGATCTGTTCAATAAGGGGGGGGGCGTTTCACCACAGCAGACCCACGTCAACAACATCCGCCGCCGCATCTCGCCGCCTAGTGTCAGCGTCGGACTCTCGCGCCGTCTCTTCCCGAGTCCGTGACCTCAGGACGTTTTCCATCGAGGGACACGTTCAGGAAGAGACAGGACGCCATTTTGTTTTTTGACTGTTGGACTGTTTGAGTGAATTCATGAATAAATAAATAAATAACTGTTTTCACTTTGATGTTATTAATATTCCTGTCGATTAAAAGTGAATTCTTTTCTTAAGCCCAACCGTCGCCGTGACGCGAGAGAAGTCACTCAGCGTTATTTAAAGAGCAGCTAAACCCCGAGGCTTCACCCAGCGGAGGCGGCCGCTGTGCACGGTTATTACAATACGCAGAGTTCAGTACTTTGCACTGAAATGTCGAGATCTGGACCCGAATCCATCAACAGCACTGGCCGAGCGCCGCCGCGGTTAACGAGCACGTCGCGCTCACAGTCCGACCCACAGCGATCACTTTGATCTCAGACCCAGCGTGCCGTGTGCAGCCTAACATCGCCATGACAACAGCCTTGTGTGTCGTCTGAGTGACTCACGTATGAGATGCCGGACGGGTCGACCATGTAGAGCTGAGGACCGTCGTCTTTGTCGTACGAGCCCAAGATGAAACTGCAGAGACACAAACATCAGCAGCGTGAACAGCGTGACTGCAGCCAGGACAACACTTCCTGTCCGCTACAGCCGCGCTGAAACAAGTCAGTGTTGATCATGGACCAGATCCCAGACCGGGACCGAGGAGGTGCAACAACACTCCTCCTCCTCCTCCTCCTCCTCCTCAGTGTTGAGTTTCTGAGTTTGTGTTGTACCTGAACGCACCACCAGCTGATGAGTAAACCCTCTCACACTCATCTGAAGTTTCTGCTCAGAAGAAGAAACCAGTCAGCTGAGATGGAGGCGTGTGTGTGTGTGTGTGTGTGTGTGTGTGTGTGTGAGGAGAGTTCAGCTCAGGGATTGGTCAGACAGCCAAGAGGAAGTGACATCACAGGAGTTCAGCCCAGTGAGCGAAACCTTTGGGACTCATCATCCCTCCCTGCTGAGCATGTTTGGGACTACAGATGAAAATGAGCCTTTCTGGCTAACGGCACATTTTCAGAAAAGTTATTAATATGCACGGTTCCTGTATTAAACTAAACCAGAGGAAGCTGATCGACTTTATTGATCAGTCGGATCTGAATGTGTGAACGGCTTCGTGTTCATTTTATTCAGCCCGTTTTCTCTGTTGAGCTTCTAATGACCCTGTGCTTCACTGTTGCTTGTACCTGAACGCACCGCGCTCCTGAACGCACCGCGCTCAGATCGCCGTGCCTCTAATCAGCTGATGTGATAAACGATGTGAAGGTTTCAGACTCACCTGCAGCCAAACGGCCGCACAGCGCTGTACAGCGTGTAGGCGTGGACGTACATGGCCACTCTGTCCGACAGGTGCTGCAACAACAGGAAACACTGTTAGCTTAGCATTACACAAACACTTCCTGTGTGATCTGAAGGAGACAAACTACAACAGGAGCGACAGGAAGCTGATCTGAGTCAAGTTGCTGTGCTGGCTCTGGGAAACCGTCTCGTCCTCTCGCTGTTAGCGTCACAGCAGCAGCTGTAGCGACAGTTTGCTAGCCCACAACCTCGCTAACGTTTAACCCACAACCTCGCTAAGCTAACCCACAACCTCGCTAAGCTAACCCACAACCTCGCTAAGCTAACCCACAACCTCTCTAACATTAACCCACAACCTCGCTAAGCTAACCCACAACCTCGCTAACGTTTAACCCACAACCTCGCTATGTTAACCCATACTGATCACTATTTCCTTTTATAGACCAAACGATTAATCGACAAAATAATCTGCAGATTAATCGATAATCCTCACTACTTCAAATGTCTGTTTGCAGGTTCAGACCTGGTTTTAAGGGTCAGGGTGGAACCTGGTCTAGATTAGAGTTAGGGACTAGGCAATGCATTATGCCAATGAGGGTCCTCACAAGTGCAGAAAGACAAACCTTCAGTGGGATGTCGTGTCCGTAGTTTGATCTGAAGCTGGAAGCTTCTTCTCTGGCGACGTCAGCGAGCGAGCGAGCATCAGCCAACAGGCCGGCTACAGCCTGAGAGAGAGACAGGCGGGGAGAGAGAGACAGGCGGGAGAGAGAGACAGGCAGAGAGAGAGACAGGCGGGGAGAGAGAGACAGGCGGGAGAGAGAGAGACAGGGAGAGAGAGAGAGACAGGGAGAGAGAGAGAGACAGGCGGGGAGAGAGAGACAGGCGGGGAGAGAGAGAGACAGGGAGAGAGAGAGAGACAGGAGAGAGAGAGAGACAGGGGGGGAGAGAGAGAGAGAGACAGGCAGAGAGAGAGACAGGCAGGGAGAGAGAGAGAGAGACAGGCAGGAGAGAGAGACAGGCAGGGAGAGAGAGAGACAGGCGGGGAGAGAGAGACAGGCGGGGAGAGAGAGACAGGCGGGGAGAGAGAGACAGGCGGGGAGAGAGAGACAGGCGGGGAGAGAGAGAGAGAGAGGAGAGAGAGAGAGAGACAGGCGGGGAGAGAGAGACAGAGGGAGAGAGAGAGAGAGAGACAGGCGGGAGAGAGAGAGACAGGAGAGAGAGAGAGAGAGACAGGGAGAGAGAGACAGGCGGGAGAGAGAGACAGGCAGGGAGAGAGAGACAGAGGAGAGAGAGAGAGAGAGACAGGGGAGAGAGAGACAGAGAGAGAGAGAGAGGCGGGAGAGAGAGACAGAGGAGAGAGAGAGAGAGAGACAGGGGAGAGAGAGAGAGAGAGAGAGAGAGAGACAGGCGGGAGAGAGAGACAGAGGAGAGAGAGAGAGAGACAGGCGGGAGAGAGAGACAGAGGAGAGAGAGAGAGAGAGACGGGGAGAGAGAGAGAGACAGGAAGAGAGAGAGAGACAGGCGGGGAGAGAGAGAGACAGGCAGAGAGAGAGACAGGGAGAGAGAGAGACAGGGAGAGAGACAGACAGGCAGGGAGAGAGAGACAGGCAGGAGAGAGAGAGACAGGAGAGAGAGAGAGAGAGAGAGACAGGCGGAGAGAGAGGAGAGAGAGAGAGACAGGCGGGAGAGAGAGACAGGAGGAGAGAGAGAGAGACAGGCAGAGAGAGAGAGAGACAGGCAGGGAGAGAGAGACAGGCAGAGAGAGAGACAGGCAGGAGAGAGAGAGAGAGACAGGCGGGAGAGAGAGAGAGAGACAGGCAGGGAGAGAGAGAGACAGGCGGGGAGAGAGAGAGACAGAGAGAGAGAGACAGGCGGGAGAGAGAGAGAGAGACAGGCGGGAGAGAGAGACAGGAGAGAGAGAGACAGGCGGGAGAGAGACAGGAGAGAGAGAGAGAGAGACAGGGAGAGAGACAGGCAGAGAGAGACAGGAGAGAGAGAGACAGGCAGAGAGAGAGAGAGAGAGAGAGACAGGCGGGAGAGAGAGGCAGAGAGAGAGAGAGACAGGCGGGAGAGAGAGACAGGCAGAGAGAGAGAGAGAGACAGGCAGGAGAGAGAGAGAGAGACAGGCAGGAGAGAGAGAGACAGGCGGGAGAGAGAGAGAGACAGGCGGGAGAGAGAGAGAGAGAGAGACAGCCAAGAGGAAGTGACATCACAGGAGTTCAGCCCAGTGAGCGAAACCTTTGGGACTCATCATCCCTCCCTGCTGAGCATGTTTGGGATTACAGATGAAAATGAGCCTTTCTGGCTAACGGCACA
>CM050850.1:29700481-29740481 GCA_027580175.1 Siniperca scherzeri
CAGACAGACAGACAGACAGGCAGACAGACAGGGAGGCAGGCAGACAGACAGACAGGCAGGGAGACAGACAGGGAGGCAGGCAGACAGGGAGACAGACAGGGAGACAGACAGGGAGGCAGGCAGACAGACAGACAGAACGGCAGACAGACAGGGAGGCAGGCAGACAGACAGACAGGCAGGGAGACAGACAGGGAGGCAGGGAGACAGACAGACAGACAGGGAGACAGACAGGGAGGCAGGCAGACAGACAGACAGGGAGACAGACAGGGAGACAGACAGGCAGACAGACAGGGAGGCAGGCAGACAGACAGACAGACAGGGAGACAGACAGGGAGGTGGCCAGGCAGACAGACAGACAGGGAGACAGACAGGGAGACAGACAGGGAGGCAGGCAGGGAGACAGACACACAGACAGACAGGGAGACAGACAGGGAGACAGACAGACAGGCAGACAGACAGGGAGGCAGGCAGACAGACAGACAGACAGGGAGACAGACAGGGAGGCAGGCAGACAGACAGACAGGGAGGCAGGCAGACAGACAGACAGGCAGACAGACAGACAGGGAGGCAGGCAGACAGACAGACAGACAGGGAGGCAGACAGGGAGACAGACAGGGAGGCAGGCAGACAGACAGACAGGGAGACAGACAGGGAGACAGACAGACAGGCAGACAGACAGGGAGGCAGGCAGACAGACAGACAGACAGGGAGACAGACAGGGAGGCAGGCAGGCAGACAGACAGACAGGGAGACAGACAGGGAGGCAGGCAGGGAGACAGACACACAGACAGACAGGGAGACAGACAGGGAGGCAGGCAGACAGACAGGGAGGCAGGCAGGCAGACAGACAGGGAGGCAGGCAGGCAGACAGACAGACAGGCAGACAGACAGGGAGGCAGGCAGACAGACAGACAGGCAGGGAGACAGACAGGGAGGCAGACAGACAGACAGGGAGGCAGGCAGACAGACAGGCAGACAGACAGGGAGGCAGGCAGACAGACAGACAGACAGGGAGACAGACAGGGAGGCAGGCAGGCAGACAGACAGACAGGCAGACAGACAGACAGGGAGACAGACAGGGTGAAAGAGAAAAACAACAACTCTCAGAGTCAGAATGAAACTGAAGAATGACATTTTGTTTTGTAGCCGACTCTTTTACATCAGAACGTGAAGTCATCCAGGTGGAGGTGCACCTGCGGGACACCTGTCCACTTCACGGACCGGTTCCTCCAGCACAGAATGTGCCGTTATATCGGACCTCTACACGGCCCGGTGCGGTCCCCCTTATCAAAGATAACGTGCTGGTTTTAACTAATTCTAAAACTACAAGGAGTTTCAGCTGGAAACAGTGCGATGCCTCCGTGTGGCCTACACAAGCCAACGAGACCACCGGCGAGAAGACACCCGTCACCGGTCCGATTCCCGCCAAATCGGACGGAGCGACGTACGGCACGCAGACCGGAGGAGGCCGTCTGCGTTTTCCCAGCGAGACGCCCGTCAGCCCGTTAACAGGAAGCAGGAGACGCCGCTGGCTCTGAACCTAACGTTGGATGTTGGCCTTGCTACCGAGCCGTATGTTGCCGTTGGCTTGTGATTAATTATTATTTATTATTATAAATTATTATTATATTATTATTAGTCATAACATTACTAAGGAATGTTGACAACGTCAGCTTTCTCGACAAAATTACTCTCACCGAGTTCAAAAAAGACAAACAGCATTAAAAATAAGTTGCGTCTTTCTTTCACTCGCTTCCCAAACTAATGCCTGCGTCAGATCAGGGGCGTGCAAACGCCACGGCCTCTGTCCCCCCCGGGGCCCGACACAAAGTCAAGGTTCCTCGAAGTTGCTTTCAGTACCTGACAGGTGCTTCATCACACTGGAACATGAATCTGCCCAGACCAGCGATTTCTGGCTCTGCTCACGCGGGTCCGATACCGCCTGATATTATATTATATTAAAGGGAGAGACAGCAGCTGACTCGCTTCTATCTCACTTCTAAACGAAATCACTTCCGACGTGTTTGACGCGCCGTGATGGGTCGCCTCCGTCACGTGACTCGTTCCTGAGTCAAGTCACGGCGAGTTCCCTGCGAACGCGATCTGATGCAGTTTGGCGAGAACTGCTCGTTCTGTTAAGATGACGTGAAGCTGCTGACCTGCTGTTCTCGACGGCCTTCATGGCGTATTCCACCTGAAACACTCGGCCGTCTGGAGAGAAGGTGGAGGCCGACAGGTCGTACTGCAGGACACACACACACACACACACACACACAGGTGGAGACACACTTTACGTTAGCAGGCTCACAGATTAAAACAGACACCGTTTATATTAATGTTTATACAGGACTGGGCTTTGTTACAATCTATTCATTTATCCAATACATTTAGGATTAAATACAATAAAAGATGAATTCATTTACAGCTGAAAATATTAATTAGACCTAACATAAACCAAAATCCCGACAGGAAGCACCTCAAACTGATCCTTAAAGGATTCCCCAAATAATTCAAATACCAGAGTTAATTAATATGAGGGAGTTTATGAGTTAATGGGTTTAGTTTTTCAAATTAATGGACAAATGAATGGACATCTGGCTACCAAACCAAACTCCTTGATTTAAATTAAGGTGTGTTTTCAGCGTTAAATTAAAGGACAAATTTCTGTTGTTTCATCAAGTGCTCTGACTTATTAAAATCCACTTTCCCCTCATGTGCAGTACACGTTACAATCTACTGTCACCAAACCTCGCATTATATCTCATCCCCCACATTGTCCCACTGGGAGCAGCACAAGACGCATGCTCCAGCTCTAGCGTTGATTTTATCTGAATTAAGGCTGTTTGAAGAGAACCTCGGCTGAACCAAAACACAGAAACATAAAAAAGGTTCACAAAAAGCGTTAAATGATCTTCTTCAGAGAGCGAACTTGAGCTGACACGCAAGGCCACTTAAATCTGATGAATTCTGAAGGGAGTTCGGCACGTACCGGAGCTAACTGTTAGTGCCGACTCTGCTTACACGTCAATATCACTAATTTATATTATTAAAAAGACTAAATCTGTGACGACGCCACAGCGGGATTTTGTTTTGTTCCTGTTAGTTTTAAAATTTTCACAGCAAACTGAATCTAAATCAAAGTAAAACTTATGGCTCTGTATACTTTCAACTTCAGTTTAGCTTCGGCTAGCAGGCCTCGTTGTGACTCAGCAGGCTAACACGCTAGTTAGCTAGCTAGCTAGCTAGCAGGCTACCAGTTATTATGAATGATTTTCAGTATGAGTGTGGATTACTTCCCTGTAAACTGGCCTAAAATGCGACACAGAAGCAGTCAGAGTGAAGTTCAGCTCAAAGAAGCAGTGACACACTCACCCCGGTCCCGATGGAGCTCATTTTAAGACAAACTGTGGATCCTGTGAACACTTTCAGCCCGCCGCTCTGCGCTTCATCACACTGTCAGCGTCACCGCAGCCACACGCGAGCTTCCGGTTACAGCCTTCACAATAAAAGCCCCACTGATGGCAAACGAAACGACGACGCAACGTTGAGTTTCGCTTGACCTTGGAAACGGCGACTGACAAAATAATTTGAGCACAAAGGCCATTTACTAGCTGTTCAGGAGCTTTCGATCGTACCACATGACTCTCATCAGCAGACAGAGACATCTCCATGACAACTGGAAAACCCGCAGGTCACGTGGTGCAAAGCTACTGGATGGAAATTATTTTGACAGCACGTCTGAAGACTCTTACTGAGTGACGCTCATTTCCTGTCCTGGCTTGACAAGCTGCGGACATTCACGCCGCAGAAGAAGATTTCTTCAGTGCTGCCGCCTGCTGCTGAGGAGTGACGCCGCAGTGACGTCACAAAACGACAGCTCTTACGAGCTGCGGTGAAATGTGACGTAGCTGAAAACAAAAACATAAGAATATTTCACCGCACTTCCACTTCAGGAGAAGAAACCGGCTCTTGTATTGATTAAAACTCTGAAAACACACAGCTATAAAGAGTTTCCTCTCGGGGATCAATAAAGTATTTCTGATAAGCTGTTCACTGTGTTGTTTTTGCAAGCAGCCATGTTGATGAAGCGTGATGTTGGGAAGTGAACTGTCTCTTAACGTTGACTTCATGTTGCACCTGGAGATGGAAGTGAAACCAGCCAATAGCAGCACTGAGCTCTGACCTCCCGTCCAATCAGACAGCGTCTTTTCACCCGGAAGCTCCCAGTAAACCGGTGACACAGAGGAATTTAGGAAAAGTGTGCGTAAAGTTTTATTCAGTCTCAGAATGACCCCGGCGGATTACAGACCTGCTGAAGCTTAAACAAATAAAAATGTTGTGAATTTCATAATCATCTCTTTTATTCTTCTTTTCATTTTATTTCTCCATCTTGAAATCAGTCATGGAAGCTTTGGTCACATAAGAGTGAAAAAACATTCGTATACAGTGACTTTAAGAACGGGAACAAAAACATTTTCATTCTGTGATTTTTTTTACTTTTACAATAAATGAAACGGAGCGACTGGCGGCGCTGATCAGACTGAAGCTCCGCCCTCAGCGACAGAAAACATCCGAGTCAAGAAAAAACAAGCTACAGTTAGTGACGATGACGATGATGAGCCTTCATTAGTTAACTAATACAAACATATACAAGGCTTTTTTTTTTTTTTATTTAGTGACATTACACTTTAATGAGAACAGGAACCGAGAGCTGGACTCAAAACGCCTCACAGCAGCACAGGAAGTCCACCTCACACACACCGCCAAAGTAAGACGACAGAGAGCAGAAGGGGAAGATGAGGACAGAGACACGCTGACGGCTGAAGCAACAAAACTGCGAAACATTCGTGTCTGTTCGAGTCCTGAAAGTCTCATTTTCCTAAAACAAGTGACAGAATATTACAAATCGAACTTCGCGTGACAGCGACTGAACGGACCGAGGTCGTTTCCTCCGCCGCCGACTTCAGAGAAGGAAACCTCAGTCTTAGAAATGAACACGAAACAAGATCGATGCAGTGAAATCAAGAAACACGACAATAATTCTAGAAAATTCTTGAAGCAAGTTTATTTTTACTAAAGCTCGTCGGATTCACCAAACAAGACAAATTGCAGACTGTAGCTCTTAATTATGACTTACAATCTCATACTGACGAGAAAAGAGTTCTCTCATAACTCAGAGATATAAGAATAACGAGGAGATATAAGAATAACCAGAGATATAAGAATAACTCAGAGATATAAGAATAACTCAGAGATTTAAGAATAACTCAGAGATTTAAGAATAACTCAGAGATTTAAGAATAACTCAGAGATATAAGAATAACCAGATATAAGAATAACCAGAGATATAAGAATAACCAAGACATAAAGCCCCCAGTTTGTTTATTTGGTGAATGCAATGAGCGCCGCAGATTTTAAAATCGAAACAGGCTGAGATTTTCTCACTTCTCTAAGAAAAAAAAAAGACTTTTATGACTCTTGGTAAGATGGAGGCTGTTGCCGGGTGGAGCAGCAGAGACATACTGGGACCAGTTCCTGCAGGATCAGCACCACCTCCTCTGAGTGACGTTCATGTGTTTCTATTCTGATTCAGGGGGGGTCTGGATCTGACTTGTGGGGCCCGAACCAGGTGGGTTCGGTCAAACCTCCGCTGGTGTCGACAGAACTGGGTCTGGCGCACTAATCCCAGAGAGACCGGATCTCATCTACACGGAGTCACTTGGTGCGTGTCGCGGATCAGAAAACCGATGCTGAAAAGCATGAGAGATAATGCGATCCTCCCTGACGCCGGAGACAAAACAGATCCCTGATCAGTGCAACCACCGAATGATCTGTGCGGCGAGACGCTGAAGCTTTTGTCTCGCTCGTACTTCATAAATTTATTACATCCGTGTGTTTGTGTTAGCTTATGGATAGCTGTTGGCTAACGCTAGCTAAACTGTTACTGTTGAAACTAAAGTTCTTCTTCTGGTGTTTCCGTCAGTTTCCAAACCGCCTTCTGGACCGCAGGAGGGCCGACCCCGATTAGTCATCTGGATTTTATTTGGATTTCGAAGCGAAGGGTGTAAACGAGGCCTGGGAGTATCTGCTAGCACTGATCCTGATATTGATCCGCTGCATCAGATCAAAGTATCAGAAATTTTCAAATCAAGTCTGGTCACATTTATAATGTTGACTTGATCAGATGATTCCTGATCAGTTTCAGACTGAGCTGTACGGACATTTAACATTTGAGAACTTCGGCTTCTTTTGTTGAAGGAACAAAGTTTTGTAGAAGAACCCGTTTGTATTTACTGTCGACAGCATCTGAACGGAGACTCGCCTCGTGGCCCTGGAGCCGGGCTGCTCGGGTCCAGCAGAAACCGCCGGCTGATTTGTTTAAGATGAATCTGAAATGGTGACAAAACCTAAAACATTTGGTGTCTTGTGTTCTGTTGTGATAACGAAGAGTTTCATATGAAAATCACTCAGGAGGAAAAGAGGCTGAGATCCAAACTGACCACACCGGTTCTGCTGGACCAGAACCAGTACAGGTGCTTCAGGACTGATGCTGGCCCAGTAGAACCAGTGCACATGCTGCTGGAGAGAGGGGGAGAGGATTAGGAGGAAGAGGAGGAAGAAGAAGATGAAGAGGACGGTGTCTGGTTAGTGATGAAGACGACTTCCTGTCTGTTTTAACCCTCTGTTCTCTCTCTCTGGTCCAGAGTTCTCAGTGTTGTTCGTCCGTCCGCCCAGGCTCCGCCCATGGTGGGCGTGTCCAGGTGAATGTGGGCGGGGGCTGAGACGAAGGGGCGTGTCCGGCGTGATGTAGGCGGGTCACACAGTTAAGTGTTACCTTTCAGGACGCCCAGACAGCTCTGCAGCAGCTGCAGGTTCCCCTGCAGGTGAGAGGGCGGGTCAGAAACACAGGTGATACAGGTGAACCATGTGACACTGTGGGGTGTTAGCCTAGCTCCACCACAAGAGACAAACAATGAAACACGACTCTTTACCACAGGTTATAAGCATCTACGAGGTATCTACATTAAGCAACAGGCAGCAACAGAACACAAACTGGTTTTACTGGCTGTCCTCGTCCCGTTCATACTGGACGTTAACTGGTGTCCTTGTTTCTAATGGAAGCGATGGAATATAAAGTTCATCAGCCAGACGCATCACGTGGGTATAAAACTCAGTGAGGAACTTTGAAATCAGTCGAATCTCGTGGAGATTTACGAGACTGAAGCTTCGTCTGAACTTCAGATAAACTTCATATTCCGTCGCTTCCATTAGAAACAAGGACACCAGTTAACGGCCAGTATGAACGGGACGAGGACAGCCAGTAAAACCAGTTGCAGCCTTCCAGTTGTGTTAACACAGAGCTGGCTGAGTATCTGTGCCCTCCAGCAGTCAGTGGCTGCAGCTGCTCTCTGACCAGCGTGGATATCGAACTGGGCCGGTTCCCACAGACCTGGAGCTTCCAGGTGTTATTTTCCAGGCAGCATGGAGGAGAAAATGAATCAGCTGCACCCTAAGTTGTTTTAGATTAGAGAAAACCTCCTGTTTTCTAATCCAGTGAGTTTCAAACACTAACTGGACACACACAGTCGTCACTTAGCTGGTCAGCTGGTTCAGTTCAGTTCAAACGGACTTCCCCACTGTGACTCCAGGACTCGTGGAGACGCTGCAGCTGCTGGTCAACAAACAGCTTCAATGCTAACTGCTGCTAAACCTTACGTTCCTATTTCTGCACCATACAACCTGCAGAGCTAGGCCAACACTTTCCCCCTGCTCCCAGTCTTTGTGCTAAGCTAGGCTAAACACATCCTGGACCAGAAACCGATCTTCTAACGCGACTCTACAATAACTAAGAGGATTTCCTGCAACGGTCGAGGGTCTCTGCAGTGATTGGTTACCTTGGCGTGTTTGAGCTCCAGCTCTGCCAGCTCCACCAGGTTCTTCCTGAAAGCTGCCACTCGTCTCGTCTTGAAGTCTATGAGCTCTGCGTTCAGGACAGAATCCACGGTTAGATACTACAGCAGGGTGCAGTAACACCGCACTGACCAGCAGAGGTGGTGTTACTGTCGGTATGAACTGTGACAGCCAACCGAAACAGGATCACAAGTAAAATGTAGCTGAAGGATAAATTAGTGCTTGGACTGTTTCACCTCCTGTCGTCGTCCTCTGGAATCAAACTACCAACCTTGTGGTGCTTTGTTATCGCTGGAGAAGTAAAACTAGTCTTTCATAAAACGTGGACTCTGCTGACCTTGCTTGGCGGACTCGGAGATCTTCTCAAACTTGTGGCAGCAGAGCTGCTGGCTGGTCTCGGCCTGCAGGACGTCTCTGTTTTTGGCTCGAGCTTTATCCAGAGCCTTGTTAGCGTTCTCGTAGTCCACCAGAGCCCGGCTCCTCCGGTACAGCAGGTCCTGCAGCCGGTGACATCATCACAACATTTCACTGAATTCGCTTTTCAACATTTGATTAATAAAACGTTTTTCACTGAGTGGCTGACATGTTGCTTCATCACCACGAACACACACACTGTAGTTTATTCTGACTCAGCCCCACACACACCGTCCTGCCGCCCCAAACACTCACTACAGCACCTCATGTGGATTCATCCGCCGCTGGAAATAGTCCCCAACAGACGCTCTGTTTCCTCCTGTTGGTCTGATAGAAACTACAGCGAGCAGCTGTTTGAGGAAACTACTGAGCCTTTTAAACAGGAAACTACAGATCTGTGTTTTTAAAGGTCTTCAGCAGGAACCAATGGGCTCGCAGCTGAGCGCCGCAGACAGGAAGTGAGACGGTGCTGAGAGACGGACCGACGTGTTGCTGGTTTGGATCTGAACATGAGATCTGATGATGGAATAACAGCAGACTGTGCTCTAACTGTCAGTAAGCACACACCTTTGCGGCCTGGGACTCCCTCAGGTAATATTTCAGCAGGTCGGCCAGCTTCAGGTCTTCGTCTGCTGCGACTCGAGCTTCAATCTTCTGTAAAACAACGACAGACAGAAACCTTCACAACCGGCTGTTCACCGTTTTCCAATCAGTCGTTCGGGTGAAGAATCAAACACGTTCAACACGTCTCTGGACTTCTTTTATACACCATGTGGCCAAAAGTATGTGGACAGCCGCGTTCTTTAGGGTTCAAGTCATGTGATCCGACAACAAACGTACCCTCGTTTTCTCAAACAGCTCCGACACTTTCAGGAAGAACCTGAAACAGGAAACAGATCAACAGATAAATAAATAAATAAGAGACGAGCCACTGATGCTTCAGGAGATTCACAGCAGTTTAAACACGTTTGTTCGTACTTGCAGACGTCTGTGGAGTCCTGCGTTCCTAACGTGTAGAGAGACGAGGCGATTCTGTTGATGTCGTCTGCAGCGTCTGAACACACACACAAAGTTTCGGCTTCATTCACAGACATTAAAATACAACAGTGATTCAGTGTGTCTGATCCAGAGAGCAGTTATGAATGGTTCAGATCTGAGCAGCAGAGGTGGAGTTCCTGACTTTTAGTCCCAAAACACTGGATCCTACAGTTCCCATGATGCACCTGGACAGTGTCTTCCATTAGAGCCTCCTGCCTGGTAAACAGCACGTCTTTCAAACTCCAGACTTTCTGCTGTAAAATGAAGTTGAGTCTTACTTTTGTGCGAGCGGATCATTCTGTCAGATTTGGCCGAAGCATCTTTCACTCTGTTGTGATATTCTAACAGAAACGTCTTCTCGTGCTCAAAGAAGTCGTCCACGTCCTGAAAAACAGAGAAACGATAAATATGAATGAAATCTGACGCAACAGATATGAAACCACGAATCTCTGGTTCTCGCGTTTTGTCACCTTGACTCCGGCCACCAGGACGCCGTCGGCCGACTTCACCACGTTCTTAAAGAAGTCCTCCAGCTTCTCCTTCTTGTTCTTCCCTCGTACACTCAGCTGTCACAGAGGAGAGGTCAAAGGTCGCACACGACAACATGGACAGTACACGGAGCAGGTGCACAACATATTTCTATCTTCAGCTTCTGTCAGAGTCGATCATTTGTCTTGTGGAGTAACATCATCTCCGGTCCTCACTGCAACTCAGATTAGATCATTCATCTTTTGGAAAGAACATTTGTTCTTTTTAAACGTTGCTCGTTAACTAAATTGACTTTTTGTCTACATGGACATTTCTCTATATATATATATATATATATATGTTTGCTGTAAATATAATGTGTGCGTATATTTAAGTGCACATACACACAGTTGTTTCAGAAACTGAAACAAGTTAAATTCTGTTCAGGTGATACAACTCAAACAGGTGAGAGTTTACAGAACAACCAGCTCTCGAGTCAACAGCTGAAATGTGCTCAGATCAAACAGGAGCAGAGTGAAACCTCTCAGCTTCAGAGCTCAGATCTTCATACTCGGAAGGTGAATCGTGTTGCTCAGTTACTGGACAGACAGACTGCAGGTGAGCTTCACCTGGATGGAGACGTGTCTGGAGTCAGATTACATCCACAATTATTCAACGAAGACCTGACCTCTGTCTCTGTTTTGGCCCGCAGCGTCTCAACGCTGGTTGAGACAACTTCCTGTCTCCTCTAACTCTCTCTGTGATCAATCAGTGTAAATGTTGATGAAGTTGATCACACAGCTGCTGTCAGTAATCTGGATTTATGCTGTTACTGTTCACCTGGTTAATAGGAAGCTTTAGGAGCTGCGATCACAGTTTTGTACCGAACAGAAAGATAAACTGTAACTGTGTAAGCGTGTAAACACACCTGAGCAGGAGGTTTAACAGCTGACAGACTCTCCACTGAAAGAAGAGATTGAACCTTTTGTGCACAAACTTGCTGGTTTCAGCCTGATGAATGTCAAGTGTTCACGGGAAGGTGTGTGTTTGTGACATCTGATCATATCGATATAATCAACACTAACACAATCAAGAAACTAATTTAACAGAGTCAGTAGTCGTATTCGACGACCACACAGAATACAAATATTACAGCTGTCCAAATGTGAGGACGGTTTAACCTGAAGGTAAAAACGTCTTTCTGAAGCCAAGCGGCCCATGACTAACAATAATGAGAGGAGGTCGTGTGACAGTCAGAGACATTAGAGGACAGAATATTACAGCCTACAGCAGGTGATGTTACACCTGTCACTGACCCCGAGTCAGCTGTCAGAGGGAGACAATTAACAACAACGACTGAACTGTCCAAGTATGACGATAAAACCAGAAAATCAAAGAACCTCTCAGTAAATTTTCAAATCATGAGGATAAATTTTGGTTGTACGTATAAAGATTAAGGCATTATGATTATAAACGCTGATATAAAATAACGTGTGAGGCGCGGTGTCAGGCGTCTGAAGCCGGGTGAGGCGCGGTGTCAGGCGTCTGAAGCCGGGTGAGGCGCGGTGTCAGGCGTCTGAAGCCGGGTGAGGCGCGGTGTCAGGCGTCTGAAGCCGGGTGAGGCGCGGTGTCAGGCGTCTGAAGCCGGGTGAGGCGCGGTGTCAGGCGTCTGAAGCCGGGTGAGGCGCGGTGTCAGGCGTCTGAAGCCGGGTGAGGCGCGGTGTCAGGCGACTGAAGCCGGGTGAGGCGCGGTGTCAGGCGTCTGAAGCCGGGTGAGGCGCGGTGTCAGGCGTCTGAAGCCGGGTGAGGCGCGGTGTCAGGCGACTGAAGGCGGGTGAGGCGCGGTGTCAGGCGACTGAAGGTGCGGTGTCAGGCGACTGAAGGCGGGTGAGGCGCGGTGTCAGGCGACTGAAGCCGGGTGAGGCGCGGTGTCAGGCGACTGAAGGTGCGGTGTCAGGCGACTGAAGCCGGGTGAGGCGCGGTGTCAGGCGACTGAAGCCGGGTGAGGCGCGGTGTCAGGCGACTGAAGGCGGGTGAGGCGCGGTGTCAGGCGACTGAAGGCGCGGTGTCAGGCGACTGAAGGCGGGTGAGGCGCGGTGTCAGGCGACTGAAGGTACGTTGTCGGGCGACCGAAGCCATGTGAGGCGCGGTGTCAGGCGACTGAAGCCTGGTGAGGCGCGGTGTCAGGCGTCTGAAGGTGCGGTGTCGGGCGACTGAAGCCGGGTGAGGCGCGGTGTCAGGCGACTGAAGCCGGGTGAGGCGCGGTGTCAGGCGACTGAAGCCGGGTGAGGCGCGGTGTCAGGCGTCTGAAGGTGCGGTGTCGGGCGACCGAAGCCATGTGAGGCGCGGTGTTAGGTGTGTCAGCAGTGACTCACATCCTGGTTGTACTCCAGGAAGACGTGGAAGTTGAGGTCTTTCCTGAGGACAGGATGAGCCGCCACACGACACAGGAAGACCTCGTGCATGGCGACGGTCTTCTTAAAGATGGCCAGGTACTCTCTGAGTGAAAACACAGCAGCCAGTGTGATAAACAGCAGACGACCTGCTGGTGAACTTTCAGCGGAGTTACTTTGTTAGTTAGTGACTCACGCCTCCAGCTCCTGCTTCATCTTGGTGAACTCCTCCTTCGTCATGGATCCTTCTCCCTCCCCCAGCTTCTGCAGCTTCTCTCTGGACGCATCAAAGTCTGGTCTGGGGGGGGCGGGGGGGATCTACACAACAACAACAACAACAATCAGACTGGGAGACATTTGCTCTATATTTAACTCTAGTAATGTTCTTTGTGTTTTGTGTTTTGACTGCTAACTGACCGAAGTGTTTCGATATTTATAAGTTGACAGAATTACGCGTTCTCATCAGCGTTCAGTACAAGTTTGAGGTTCTGCAGAAATGTCTGAAGAACATTAACAGTGTAAAGACAGCGTCATCTGCATACAAATGTATAATACACGTATTGTGATAATTGTGTGAATAATAATGGTTCAGAAAATAATGTGCTGCATGTGTGTGTCTGTGTGCGTGTGCGGTTCTTACGATGTATCCCGCGTAGTCTTCGTTCTCGACGAACGAGTCGTGCAGCCAGATGAACTCTTCGTGCTGTCGGACCACCGAGAACTCGTTCTGCTTAAAGTTAGGGAGCGTGCTCTGTGGAAACAGGAAGTACATCACCAGATCAGCTGACTAACAGAACATCTTCGTGTTGTGACCAATTTCAAAATTCAAAAACATCCATAAGTATTGATCTGCAGCCTGAATCAACTCACCGGTTTTAACAATGTAGTCGGGTGATGAGATTCTCTCACATTAATTGTAAAAATGTTATTTTTAATATCAAAAATATGGACAGGAGTGTAAAACATGTGATCAATTTGATCATTGATTATTGGGGGAAATTAAATATACATAAATGTAAATTCAGGTTCAGCTGCCTAAAAAAATTAACAGATTTTTCTGAATTAAAATCAGGAACAAATAAAAGAAGAAACAGGTTTCTCTTCTGTAATCGTTCCTCCTGTTCATACTGGAACTACTGGTGGGTACCGTTCACATCTGAACCCTTACCCTCCACATCTGAACCCGTACCCTTCACATCTGAACCCGGTACCCTTCACATCTGAACCCGGTACCCTTCACATCTGAACCGGTACCCTTCACATCTGAACCCGGTACCCTCCACATCTGAACCCGGTACCCTTCACATCTGAACCCGTACCCTTCACATCTGAACCCGGTACCGTTCACATCTGTACCCGTACCCTCCACATCTGAACCGGTACCCTTCACATCTGAACCGGTACCCTTCACATCTGTACCCGTACCCTCCACATCTGAACCCAGTACCCTTCACATCTGAACCCGTACCCTTCACATCTGAACCCGGTACCCTCCACATCTGAACCCGGTACCCTCCACATCTGAACCCGTACCCTTCACATCTGAACCCGTACCCTTCACATCTGAACCCGGTACCGTTCACATCTGAACCCGGTACCCTCCACATCTGAACCCGGTACCCTTCACATCTGAACCCGTACCCTTCACATCTGAACCCGGTACCCTCCACATCTGAACCCGGTACCCGGAAGTCAGTACTTTACTATCTCTGTAGCCTAATACAAAAATGTAATTTCAGTTGTAACAAATAAGTCCAAACTTCTTCATTTCAACCTTGTTATTTATTTGGAACATTTTGTTGTTTAAGGTAAAATAAACAATAATAAATAAATAAACAAGGTCAAATAAGTTGTTGAGTGCACTAAGAGCCTGTCGTCATCAAACATCTCACTGTGGCTGTTTCTGCTGGTACTGATCCTCTCTGCAGTATTTCGGCTAACGAAGCTCGGCTAGCGAAGCTCGGCTCGCCAAGCACCGACGTAATTTGGCCGGTACCCTTAAAAGTACCGAGTTCGGTACCCAGCAAACATTAACAGATCTCTTTATAACATGTTTACAGTGTCAGCGATGGCGTTCTGTGCAAAAATGAACAGTGAGGAAGTAGAGAGGACCTCACAAGGCAGAAATGTCCTCACACAGATAGTAACACACACACACAGTCTCACCTTGGTGTGGACGGTGAACTTGACCTTGTCTCTCTCACTCAGGGCGTCAGAGATGTCGACCTGCAGCGTGGCGTCCGTCTGCAGATCCACGTTCACCGCCCGCGGCTGCAGGAGGATGACAGAGACCACATATCCCATCATGCACCACACGCACTGACCAGCAGACATGCAGAGTGCGACGGCCGACACGGTAACGTCCACAGAACCTGCCTCGTCACAGCGATTATTTAATCGCGTCCATTGATACGAGTCTGACGTCACTGAGCGAAAATATTAGTGTTCTGTGGTTTGGATGAATTGACCCTTAAATTATTATAATAACCTGATAAAACATCAATTTACTACTTTTTACACTGTTAAATTCTCCACAAGCTAACGATGCTACCATAAACTAGCCTCCTGACACCTTCGGCTGTCTCCGTCAGTCACATGACACCTTGCGGGTCGTAGCGGTCCGTCGAGACTCTGCCGGATCAGTTAGAGCTCAAATCTTCCTGCGGCTGTCTCACATCTGCTATTCATTTACATCTCGCATCTGTGAGCAGCTCCTGCAGATCACGTGTGCATTGCATTGTGGGAAAACAGAAATGTTTTTTAGACCATATTCTGATTCTTCCCTTAAAGCCGCAGTCAGCTGTTTTCTCTATTTTTCTCATCATCAGATCTCTCGTTCGGACTCAAACCAGCAACACGTCGGTCCGTCCCTCAGTGCCGTCTCACTTCCTGTCTGCGGCGCTCAGCTGCGAGCCCGTTGGTTCCCGCTGAAGACGTAAATCTTTAAAAACACAGATCTGTAGTTTCCTGTTTGAAAAGGCTCAGTAGTTTCCTCAAACAGCTGCTCGCTGTAGTTTTTATCAGACCAACAGGAGGAAACGGAGCGTCTGTCGGGGACTATTTCCAGCGGCGGATGAATCCACATGTGGTGCTGTAGTGAGTGTTTGGGGCAGCAGGACGGTGTGTGTGTGTGTGTGTGAGGCAGAATAAACTGCAGTGTGTGTGTGTGTCATGTGACAGCCTGATGGTTAACCAGCACAGCAGAGCTGATCATTAGCAACACGTTAATGATCTGAAACAGACCTTTGGCTGCTAGCTTAACCTGTGCTGCACCTGTTAGCCAGGTAGCTCAGTTAGCTGCTGAAGCTAACGGCCTGCAGCCGGGTCACTGTTTGGACTCTCAGCTGGGGAAACTACAGCTGACAGGCTGAAGCCCGTTAGCATCAGCAGCTAACGGTAGCCAACACGGCTAACCTGGCTAGAAAACCAGAGCTAATGCTAAGTAGCTGCTTTAGCCGAGCCGAACAGAACACAGAGCTGAGCCCCGCGCACAGACAGGTAGCCCCGCGCACAGACAGGTAAAAAGTGAGCACTCACTCCCCGGTCCTCTTCGGAGAGGAAGTCGGGTCCGTCGTCCAGCCCTTCCTGCTGCGGAGACAGAGAGCACAGAGCCGTTAGTTTACCGACACACCGACCGCAGCACACAACAACACAAGCCGCGGGCCCCCCGGGAGCCCCCGGGGCCCGTTAACGAGCTGGTAACAGACACAAATAAGCGGGAGAGGAGAGAAAAGAGTAGAACCCACCATCATGGCTGCCAGCGGGTGGAGACAGGAAGTGCGCTGACGTCACGACGGCCAGGCAGACGTTTTATTTCACTGAGTACTTTTACTCCAGTAGTGTACTCTGTACTGCAGTAATGAGATACTCTGTACTGCAGTAGTGAGCAGGTTGATGGAGGATCAGATAATACTAATAATTCTTATATTGATTATTGATTGATCAGTAAGAGATCGAAGGGCTGAACTTTCCTTATTTCTTGAGTGCTTTTATAATGAAAACAGGTCGCGCACCAGAATCAATAAATAAATCTTTGATCAGTTTGAAAAGAATTGAAATGATCGCAGCAGACGGACAGTACCAGTACAGTTCAGGACCAGTACAGTACAGGACCAGCACAGCACAGTACAGCACTGTACCAGTACAGTACAGGACCAGTACAGTACCAGTACAGTTCAGGACCAGTACAGTACAGGACCAGTACAGCACAGTACAGCACTGTACCAGTACAGTACAGGACCAGTACAGTACCAGTACAGTACAGCACTGTACCAGTACAGTACAGGACCAGTACAGGACCAGTACAGTACAGTACCAGTACAGTACAGTTCAGGACCAGTACCAGTACAGCACAGGACCAGTACAGCACAGGACCAGTACCAGTACCAGTACCAGTACAGCACAGTACCAGTACAGCACAGTTCAGGACCAGTACCAGTACAGCACAGTACCAGTACAGCACAGGACCAGTACCAGTACCAGTACAGTACAGGACCAGTACAGCACAGGACCAGTACAGTACCAGTACCAGTACAGTACCAGTACAGTACAGCACTGTACCAGTACAGTACCAGTACAGCACAGTACAGTACAGGACCAGTACCAGTACAGTACCAGTACCAGTATAGGACCAGTACAGTACAGTACAGGACCAGTACAGTACCAGTACCAGTACAGTACCAGGACCAGTACAGCACAGTACAGGACCAGTACAGTACAGGACCAGTACAGTACAGGACCAGTACAGTACAGCACAGGACCAGTACAGCACAGTACAGGACCAGTACAGTTCAGGACCAGTACAGTTCAGGACCAGTACCAGCACAGTACAGTACAGCACAGGACCAGGACCAGGACCAGTACCAGTACAGCACAGGACCAGTACAGCACAGGACCAGTACCAGGACCAGGACCAGTACCAGTACAGCACAGGACCAGTACAGCACAGGACCAGTACAGCACAGTACAGTATTTGTACGCTGCAGTATTGGACCGGAGAACTTCTTGCAGCGCTGCTAACTGTGACAAAGTGTCTGATTCCCATAAACAAGAGCTTCTTTCCTCGTCCTCCATTAACAAACACGGACACTTGAGAACATTGTGAGCATCAGGTGTCTCCGGTTCTCTTCCTGCAGGTTTGGAGAAACGCTTCCGTTAGCTTCTGAAAACAGCTTCGTTCCCACCGGACTGCGACTCCGGCTGTGGTGGACGCGCGGGTGGGGTTCTGGGGTGGCGTTGGTTGTGGAGGTGAGGGTGTAAAAGGTGAAGTCATCATGTGTAATAAAGACGTAATAACCGGTTAATAACAGACTGTAATGTAGCCGTAAGCAGGTCGAAGTGTTTGTGAATGTTTTTATTAACAGCTGTAATAAGTGCAGGCTGCTGTACAAACATGATGAATGATAATAAAGTAAAACAGCTGGAATATAAAATGTCTCCACAGACGTTAGAACAAATGCTGAACATTAATAAACACGTCTTTATATCTGCTTACAGCTGTGTTATTCCCTGTTTATTACACTTTATATGATCTGATTGCTGATGATGACTGCAGGAGCAAAGTTTGATTTAATCTACATGTAGTTCAGCTCAGTGACCAGCAGGAGGAGACACAGCTCTGCGCTCTGCTGACTCACCTCAGGCATTCTGGGTAACGGAGTCCTCAGAGTTCTCACCCTGAGGCTCTCCGTCTCTTTCTGTCAGTGAAACTTTATGGTTTATAAACGTTTGGAAATAAATAAATAAAAAAAAAAAAAGAGGCTTTTTGTTTTTATTTCACAACAAAGTTTATGATTCTGAAAGATTCTTCACAGCAGGCCGGACGGCGTCGTCCCTCATTCGTCCAGGAGCGTCCCATCGTAGAAAAGGTTTCAGTCGTAGTCGTCTGGACGCTGTTTTCAGAATCAAGACGTTTCGGCTCCCATCCGGAAGTCGTTCTCAACTGTGAAAATGGTCTGAGAACTCAGAAACTTAAGCTACTCTGTGTTGCTTAAGCCCCGCCCTCAGGGAGGAGTCTACCTGAGTATCTGTTGATTAGCTAGTTTCACCTGAAACTGACCTAATAGTTTCCACGACGGCCCAGTTTGCATCTAAACGCTACAAACCGCACGTTTGAAGACAGCGAGGTGAAGAGTCTAAGTAGAGAGAAGAGTTGGTTTGAAAGAGGAGTCAAAGAAGCCATTTTTGTGAAAAAAGAAAACCCCTCTTTGAACAGAAATGGTGGTCTGAGATTCAACCTGCCCAAAGTTTACCACAGTGTATTAACACCGTGGTCAAGCCGATCACATGCTAATCAGGTGCTTAACAGTGATGAGGGAGGTGCAGCCAGAAAACAACAGGCCTGATTACTGATTACTGGGCCATCATGGAAACTATTAGGTCAGTTTCAGGTGAAACTAGCTAATCAACAGATACTCAGGTAGACTCCTCCCTGAGGGCGGGGCTTAAGCAACACAGAGTAGCAGACTCCGGTCTGTCCACGAATGACCTCTGATGTTTCTAACAAAGAGCTCGAGTCACTGTCCGCTGGCTGCAAAGAACGCCTCTGAGAAACAACAAAGACTGTCTGACTGACTGATTGATTGATTGATTGATTGATTGATTGATTGATTGATTAACTGACTGGGACTTGAGGATTATGTATGATTATTATTATTAGTGTGCGTTCGCTCATTTGCGTGCATGTAATCATGTTTGAATTTCAGACATAAAACAAGTTGCTGGTTTCTGTAAACCTTCACTTCACCTGTTGCGCTTCAGGATCCTCATCAGTCGAAGACCTGCAAACATCTGGACCGGATTCAAAGCAGGAAGCAGCTGCTTCAGCGTGGATTTTATAAGCGAGCAGAAACGTAGGAGACACGCTGATGTTTCCTTCTGCTCACGGTGGGAAATCCATCACGGAGGACTAAAACCTGCTGCGAGTCTCAGAGTTAAAGTCCACATCCTGGACAGGACGTGTTTAGCCTAGCTTAGCACAAAGACAGGAAGCAGGGGGAAACCGTTAGCCTAGCTCCATCAAAAGACAACAAATCCCCCTTCCACCTGCGTCCGTCTGACTGACGCGTCGTCTCTTCGTTACTGAACGGGTGCAGAGACGGAGACGTACAGAGGAGACGCTGCAGTTACGCTACAAAACACGAATCCCTCATTAACTCTCTGAAAGGACGGACGTCCCGTCGTTTGTACATTCATGTGAAATGAACAAAAAGAACCCACTTCAACACACCTGCGTTAGAAAATCTCTTAACAAACCAGGTCTGTTTTCAGGTGTTGCTTCTGAAAGACAGACTAACAACATCTCTGCTCCTAAGTTATTTGGACCTAACATGTCATTTTATTTGACTTCATTCGTCATCATGTTGATGTAACAAGTCACGTTTTTGACTTTTCAGTTCTGAGTTTGATTCCTGGCCGGCTCCTCTGCTGCCGGTCTGTTGTGGTGCTGGTCTGGTCTGCAGGCGAGCTCAGCTCTCAGTCGTCGGTCTGTCCAGTTTTGCCTTTTGTGGCGGGCGATGACGGGACTCAGAAGCATGTGTGATCCAGAAATAGCAGCAGCAGGATCAGATTCTCCGGAGCTGATCAGAGTCAGCAGCTTCCCGTCTTTTATTCTTTACACAACGTGTTTTAACGCCGACCACGGCCGCCGCCGCAGCAGCAGCAGCACTTTCAGACAGCAAACATAAACCTGGTTCTGGTTTCTGCTGGATCTGGGTCGCACTGGACGCACTGGCTGCTTTCACAGTTTAGGACCTTTTAAGGTCAGGAATTTACAGCTTTCGTTGGTTCAGCTCCTGAAGCCGCTCGCCTCAGACAGGAAGTCAGGGCTCAGACAGGAAGTCAGGGCTGCGTTTCATCAGTGTTCCCACTTCCCCTCAGCTCCTGGTATCACGTAACCGCAGATGTCGCACGGAGGCCACGTGGAGAGCAGAGGGGGAGGGGCGGGGGTTTGAAGGGACGCACCTCCCTTGTTCACTTTAGACCAAACGGTCGTGGATCGGCCGCCGGCTGCTCAGCTGCTTCAGAAAGCGTCAGAAACACCTGCGGACGGGCGGCAGCAGGTAGCGGCCGCATGGCGGCGCTTTGGAGCCAGCCGGTCGGTTCGATCCGTATCGGGATCAGAAGCGTTCGGGTTCATATCTCAGGGTTTCCGTGTTTCTGGGAACGAAGAAATCTCACAAGCTGAACAGTCCGAGTCCGAGTTACCTGCAGTTAGTTAGACACCTTTCAGTGAGACGTGAGGGCGGGGCGCCAGCGCCGCGGACAGGAAGTCAGGGCTGAGAGGTATCAGACTGCTCTAAAGTCAGTCCAGGCCTGGTCTGGTCTCAGACCGGACTGCTTAACAAATCTGGGGCTCATTTTGATCCACCCTGAGAGCTCAAAGCGGTTTCCGTGGAAACCAGCCGGGACCAGCAGCACCTGGATGGTTTTCAGTTTAACCCTTTAACTGCACGTCCGCTGCTTCATTTTACACACATTTACACAAAACTCACATTTAGGACCTTCGGAAACCTTTCTGCTAGAATTTAAAATCCAGTTCTGGGTCTGGACAGACCCGAACACTTTGTACCGATGGACTCTTGTTTCTTTCAACGGCCTCCTGAACGAACGAGCACAGAAGCTCAGCCGGGTGATTTAACCAGCACCCGGGTTCACGTTCTGACCGCCAGTTTAAATTCATTCGATCCGTTTCTGACCAATTCAGTTTGGCAGATGGGTCTAAATACTACATTACCCACGAGCCTCGGCCGCCGTCGCCGTGGAGAAGAAGCCAGTCAGAGGTCGAGCCAGAATTTAAAAGCGATTTAAGCTTCAGGTCGTTTTGTTTCCTCAGCAGCTCCATCCACGGGCGACGTTTTCTAACCGATATCTCAATGTTTTGTTGTGTTTGATCCAAACCGTGAGTCAGTAACATCTATGAGAAGCAGACTTTAACTGCAGGAACCAGAAATAACTCCTCAACTGGTGAAACACTCGCAGAACCTCTGCAGACTGAAAGAACACTCGCAGAACCTCTCAGTCTAAAGAACACTGCGGACAAGTCGTTTGATTTGTATTTATGGACGAATATTTAAATGAATAATAAGGCCACAGTGGATCTATCGAGGTTCTATCGAGGTTCTACTGGTTCATTTGGTGAACTACGGAGGTCATACTTTTACTGATGTCATACCTGTTCTTCTAATCGCATTAGAACAGAGTTTTGTTCTACTGGGGGTCGAATTGTTTGTGCATGTGGTCTACCTGGGTCACACTTGTTCTGCTGGGGGTTCTGCTGGGGGTTCTGCTGGGTCACAGTGACTCCCCCGCGGTTCTTTTAAGGTTGTAATTAGCTCTACTGGGGTCAGACGTCTACTGAGGTTCTACGGTGTTCAGAACGTTTTCACTCAGAGGTCGTTTGAACGTGACTGGTGTTTAAAGGTCAAAGGTGAGCCACGGGCAGGGAGCAGAACAGGACACCTGTTCGTGAGGATCTCAGGTGGACACCAGGTGAACGACTTGCGGGTGAAAACGCTCTGTGATTGGTGGAAGCAGAGACGAGGCAGGAGGCGTCAGATCCGCCACAGGCTTTTATTGCAAAGTGGCTTCCTGTGATCTCAGAAACAACGTTCCACTTTAAGGCTCCAGATCTCGTCGCGTTCTTGTTCTTGTTGTTGTTGTTGTTGTTGTTGTTGTGGGGTCGTCTCTCACTGCTGGGGTCTAATCTGCTTCCTGTAGTGTTTCTTTACAAAATAAAAGTGCACTCTAACTAACTGGCGTGACGGTTACATTCGAACTGAAAGTAAGGCGACGACCAAACGGCTAGAATGACAGTGAGTCCGACAGGAATGAAAAGTGAGGTAAACAAACGTGAGCTCGGTGACATAAAAACAGAATTTAACATCTTTCCTGTCTCAACCTGTAGTGTTTCAACAAAAAGTGCTGGGTTATAATCTTCTTCTTCTCTTCTGAATGCATAGTCTAACAATACGTCTGCCTGGTTTGAACACACTGAAGAAGAAACAACAGTTTACAATAATAAATAAAGTCATATGTAAAAAGCGTCATGACCCGTGTGCTGCAGGAGGCGGAGCTTCGCGGCGCGCCGCTCGCCTCCAACACGTGTGGCTGCTTCCTTCGCATCGACTTTTTGGCAAAACTCTGGCTGTGAGAGAGAGACAACCGTTCTGGGGTTTGGTAGTGTGTCATTTTCAGGTTTTTTCTGCCAGGTGAACAGAAGTCATGTGGCAACAAACTGGGAGGTGTTTGCATATCGCGTTAATGAGATCTCCTTCATGTTGGAAAAAAGCAAAAAGAACAAAAACAAAACAAAGAGGCCTAAAGACGCTAAATCCTTCAGGACATGGATACAGACAGAGCAAGCTGCTGAGTGAAGCGGCGGTGTTCAGGTGGGGTCAGGTGCTTCGGTCCGGATGGCACGGCGGTTGGCTTGGCTCCGCTCCGCTCGCCGCGATGACATCACAGCGGCTTGCCCTCCAGAGACACCACCACGTTCCCGCCCAGCTTCTCGGCCAGCGTGGTGCGATCCTGGATGTCGTCCAGCCCGTTCACCTGCCACTCGTGTTTGATACCTGAGGAGACACACCTGAGGTCACTGAGGGGTCGGGGAACCTGACGGACGCTCCAGGTGGGTCCGACAGGTGACCTGTTCATTAACAGCTGATATGAACCACACTCACAGCTTTCATGCATTTCAACAGTTCAGGTGCTTTCAGACCGGCTACCTGCGAACCTCCTCACCTGGTTTCATCTCATCACGCAGCTGAACAGAGCAGCTTGTAGCTTAAATACAAATTATGACGTGATTATTATTAAAAACGTTTTTTATTGTCCCGGAGCGGTCAACATACCAGCTCCTGTATCATGTCCCTCTCTGTGGTTGCCATGGTTACACGGCGTGCGCGTTCACAACGCCATCGTGTTTACGCCGAAAGCAATGGAGGCGATGGCAACCAATTGCTGTCTGAAAGCAGCTTTGCTGACATGTTATGATCTATAATATATAATGATCAGTGGCTGACAGACGACATGATGACTGCCCCCAGTGACCTCTGACCTCAGCAGGTCACATGATGACTCACCTGTAAACTTCTTTTTGATGGCATCTTTAGAGCTGGCGTAGATCATCTTACTCTTCAGTGGAGCGTTCTCTGGAGCCCTGAGGACAAACACAACACAAGAGAACAGTCAGAACACAGGAGAACAGCCGGAAAGCAGGAGAACAGCCAGAAAGCAGGAGAACAGCCGGAAAGCAGGAGAACAGCCGGAAAGCAGGAGAACAGCCGGAAAGCAGGAGAACAGCCACAACACAGGAGAACAGCCACAACACAGGAGAACAGCCGGAACTCAGGAGAACAGCCACAACACAGGAGAACAGCCACAACACAGGAGAACAGCCGGAAAACAGCCGGAAAGCAGGAGAACAGCCGGAAAACAGGAGAACAGCCAGAAAGCAGGAGAACAGCCGGAACGCAGGAGAACAGCCACAACACAGGAGAACAGCCGGAACGCAGGAGAACAGCCACAACACAGGAGAACAGCCGGAAAACAGGAGAACAGCAGGAAAACAGGAGAACAGCCGGAAAACAGGAGAACAGCCGGAAAACAGGAGAACAGCCACAACGCAGGAGAACAGCCACAACTCAGGAGAACAGCCGGAACTCAGGAGAACAGCCGGAAAGCAGGAGAACAGCCGGAAAGCAGGAGAACAGCCGGAACTCTGGAGAACAGCCACAAAACAGGAGAACAGCCGGAAAGCAGGAGAACAGCCGGAAAGCAGGAGAACAGCCGGAAAGCAGGAGAACAGCCACAACACAGGAGAACAGCCGGAACGCAGGAGAACAGCCACAACACAGGAGAACAGCCGGAACTCTGGAGAACAGCCACAAAACAGGAGAACAGCCGGAAAGCAGGAGAACAGCCACAACACAGGAGAACAGCCGGAACGCAGGAGAACAGCCACAACACAGGAGAACAGTCTGAAAACAGGAGAACAGCCACAACACAGGAGAACAGTCTGAAAACAGGAGAACAGCCGGAAAGCAGGAGAACAGCCAGAACTCAGGAGAACAGCCACAACACAGGAGAACAGCCGGAACGCAGGAGAACAGCCACAACACAGGAGAACAGTCGGAAAACAGGAGAACAGCCGGAAAGCAGGAGAACAGCCAGAACTCAGGAGAACAGCCACAACACAGGAGAACAGCCGGAAAACAGGAGAACACAGGAGATGACTGGTGAGGTGAAACCATGTGAACTCTCTAATCCGAGCAAGAACTTGGAACTTTTTAGAACCACAGGAGGAACGTGAGTAAAGACGGTGGAGTTGGGAACCACAGAGGCATAAATCATCTCTGCTGTCGCTGTGATATAAAGTTTCTCTCTCTGCGATTACATCCCGGACAAAATCAGTTTATAACCAATCAACAGGGCCGCTGGCCGGCAGAGGTCAGGTGGTCGGCCGCCTGGAGCGCCACCAGGTGGAGGAAGACCCCATCTGCTTTTAGAACTGCGTCACCGTCTCCACGTCACAGTTAAATAAAGCCACAGCTCACTCTGCACTGAACAGCTGATGCCGAGAGTCTACAGTCACACTGTACGTGGGGGCCGACTCTTCATCTGCTCACGTCGCTGTGTAAGAATCACGTACGAATAACCAGCTTACTTATGTAACTAACAATTATTTTATAAATGATTTATTTTCTCAATGAAGTCTGAGTTAAGTTAATGAAAAGCAGCAAATTGTCACATTTGAAATGATTAATTATCAAAACAGTTGCTGATTAGATTTCTGATGGCTTGAGTCGATCCACAGGATCCAGATTCTGACCGATCCAGGCACTTTTTGATGACACACATCAGCTATAAATCCAGATGTTTGCGCCTGGAACAGCTCGTCAGCGCTGCTACAGATCCACACGGACACACAGTCATTACAGGAAATACTACAGCACACTAAGCATTATGGGAAACCAACAGGTAACACTTTAAATTCAGCTGTAAAACATCTAAACTGCTTCACTAGTTTTAATTCAGCCGTAACGTTTGCAATGGAAGTTATATAAAAATATAATTAATATAAATGTTGGATCATAAAATGTGGTAATACCCAGGTTTTCTTTTCATATCCCGAACATGATTTAAACCGGGACACAACAGGGACTCGACTGTGAAAATAAAACATTATAAAAAGGTCCTAACTACATTATGTGTGGTCCAGATACAGCACCGACGATCAATACGTTTGAGGAAGCTTCGACCAGATGTGTGTGGTCTGGACCCCTCCTCTGAGACCACTGATCAATACAGGCTCTGAGCCTGATCAATAACGGATCGAAGATTAAAAACAGAGGATGAAGCTTCAAGTCTCAGACACGACGTGTTATCAGTCTCACTAATCAGCTGATCATCTGATAACCTGACCCTCCCTGATCAATGACTGTACCAGAAGATGAAGACGAGGTCCTCCTTCTTGGACTCCTTGGTCTCGTAGGTGGCGTCGTACAGGCCGTATCTGCAGTCATTGAGGGGGAGGAGCTTAACGAAGCAGGCGTAGGGGTCGTCCACCGTCTCCCCGATGTCCCCCACCAGGATCTGCTTCCCCTCCTCCACGATGATCTTCTTCCTGTCCTCGCTCAGGCAGAACAGCACCGCCTTCTTCCTCTTCTTCACCTCGTCCTGGGTCGAGGACTTCCTCACCTTCATGTCGTTGAACACCCTGATGACCTCATCGTTCACTGTCACACCTGACGCCTGCGGAGGACAGGTGTGATTGGTTCATATTGACGACACACTGAGACATGAATACAGAGCTGAACGATCAGTCCATTAATTTAATGACAGAAAATTAATCAGAAACGATTGTGATAATCGTTTCTGATAAATTTTTAAAAGGCAAAAATATAAATAAAATGAAATATTGAATGTTTTCTGGTCGGTTCTAAATCTCTTGGGGCTTTGGACTTTTGGTCGAACAAAACTAAACATCTGAAGACGTCAACGAGGACTTTAGGATATTTTATAGACCAATTGATTAACGAAGGAATCGCTGACAGATTCACGGAGAATGACTGTGAACAGCAGCTGACGAGACAAAGTTAAAGTCAGATCTGTCAAAAGTTAACTGACAACAATTTTGATAATTAAAAGGATCACGTGATGCCGTAGTTCTCTGCTGGTGGACCACTGGTGCATTGTGGGTCAACGTCACCAAAAAAACACTTTACTGTGAAGTAGTGAATAAGCGGAGCAGTGCTTTTATTGGTCGGTGCCATCTCCCTGTTTCCTGGCAGCGGCACTCCAACACGTATTACCTCACAGTGCGAGCAGCCAATCGATGCCGGCTCTGGAGGTCATGTGGGGAGAGAGCAGCGGCACTGTTTGACTGACGCCGTTATGTTTCACGCAGGGAAGTAAAAGCCTGGACGGAAACAACAGCTGCAACTATTCGTTATTTTCCTTATCGATTAATCATTAAATCTATAAAACGACAGACAACGGCGGAAAATGTTCGTCACGATTTCCTGAATCACAAGTTGGCGTCTTCAGGTTGCTTTTCTTTTTCCTCGGACCAAAAGTCCAAAACCGCTACGTCTCTGGTTTGCAGTGACGTCAGACGAGAAGCAGGAAATCTTACATTTGAAAAGATGGAAAATTTGGCAATTTAGCTTGAAAAATGAACATAATTTAAAAAGTTGCTGATTCATTTTATTTCTGACTAATTATCAAATCGACCGTTTCAGCTCTTTGTTCAACTTTCACTGAGTACAACCTGCAGCATGGCCGAGACCTGCTCTTCAGGACAGAGATCACTTCTGTTATCAAATCTAACTGATTTGATGGAAACACAAGACTGCACTGAGTACTGCAGAGTACTGCAGAGTACTGCACTGTACTGCAGAGTACTGCAGAGTACTGTACTGCAGAGTACTGCAGAGTACTGCACAGTACTGTACTGCAGAGTACTGCAGAGTACTGCACAGTACTGTACTGCAGAGTACTGCAGAGTACTGTACTGCAGAGTACTGCAGAGCTGCAGAGTACTGCAGAGTACTGCAGAGTACTGCAGAGTACTGCACAGTACTGTACTGCAGAGTACTGCAGAGTACTGCAGAGTACTGTACTAAAGAGTACTGCAGAGTACTGCACAGTACTGTACTGCAGAGTACTGCAGAGTACTGCAGAGTACTGTACTGCAGAGTACTGCAGAGTACTGTACAGTACTGCAGAGTACTGCAGAGTACTGTACTGCAGAGTACTGCAGAGTACTGCACAGTACTGTACTGCAGAGTACTGCAGAGTACTGTACTGCAGAGTACTGCAGAGTACTGCAGAGTACTGCAGAGTACTGCACAGTACTGTACTGCAGAGTACTGCAGAGTACTGCAGAGTACTGTACTAAAGAGTACTGCAGAGTACTGCACAGTACTGTACTGCAGAGTACTGCAGAGTACTGCAGAGTACTGTACTGCAGAGTACTGCAGAGTACTGTACAGTACTGCAGAGTACTGCACTGCAGAGTACTGCAGAGTACTGCAGAGTACTGTACTGCAGAGTACTGCAGAGTACTGCACAGTACTGTACTGCAGAGTACTGTACTAAAGAGTACTGCACTAAAGAGTACTGCACTAAAGAGTACTGTACTATACTGCAGAGTACTGCACAGTACTGTACTGCAGAGTACTGCAGAGTACTGTACAGTACTGCAGAGTACTGTACTGCAGAGTACTGCAGAGTACTGTACAGTACTGCAGAGTACTGCACTGCAGAGTACTGCAGAGTACTGCAGAGTACTGTACTGCAGAGTACTGCAGAGTACTGCACAGTACTGTACTGCAGAGTACAGTACTGCAGAGTACTGCACTGCAGAGTACTGCAGAGTACTGCAGAGTACTGTACTGCAGAGTACTGCAGAGTACTGCACAGTACTGTACTGTAGAGTACTGGACTAAGGAGTACTGCACTAAAGAGTACTGCACTAAAGAGTACTGCAGAGTACTGCAGAGTACTGTACTGCAGAGTACTGCACTAAAGAGTACTGCAGAGTACTGTACTGCACAGTACTGCAGAGTACTGCAGAGTACTGCACTAAAGAGTACTGCACTAAAGAGTACTGCAGAGTACTGGACTAAAGAGTACTGCAGAGTACTGGACTAAAGAGTACTGCAGTTCTACAGAAAGCCCCTTTCGGCTGCAGCTTCTGATCAAACTGATCAGCTGACTCGTGTCAGCACTGCACTGATTACTTTGCTAATTAATTATTAAAATAAGTATTTTATTAAATATGGATCTCCATCCTGTCAGTGTTTCACGTCTCAAACAGAACCTGACTTTTACTTATCGATTGATCTTATAACTTCCCACGGCGAGCCTCCGAAGAGATGGAAAGCACTGATCACAGCTGATCAATGCTTTTATTATCAGAGCTGATCAGTCCATTCAATCATTAGTCCGTCGACAGACATTTAACCAGGAATTATTTAGAGAAGTGATTAATACGAGCTCGCTGCTCGCTGCTTCAGACAGACAGAGCCAACTGTTGGCTGGAGAGCAGCTGCAGCTGAAGCTGCTTACATTTCATCACAAGTTCCATCAATGCACTTATCAATGCACTTATCAATGCACTTATTACACTTATCAATACACTTATTACACTTATCAATACTTAATAAACTTATCAATGCACTTATCAATATGATGAACTGACTATTTGTGTAAAGTGAAGAAAATAAAGAGTCAACAGATTTGACTGTTAGTGTAACTGGTTAGTGTGTGTGTGTGTGTGTGTGTGTGTGTGTGTGTGTGTAACACTGGTTAGTGTGTGTGTGTGTGTAACACTGGTTAGTGTGTGTGTGTGTGTAACTGGTTAGTGTGTGTGTGTGTGTAACTGGTTAGTGTGTGTGTGTGTAACTGGTTAGTGTGTGTGTGTGTGTGTAACACTGGTTAGTGTGTGTGTGTGTGTAACTGGTTAGTGTGTGTGTGTGTGTGTGTAACTGGTTAGTGTAACTGGTTAGTGTGTGTGTGTAACACTGGTTAGTGTGTGTGTGTGTGTAACTGGTTAGTGTGTGTGTGTGTGTAACTGGTTAGTGGTGACCAGCCTGCAGGCCTTCCGACAGACAGACAGACAGACAGACAGCGTGACTCTGCAGTCTGTCTGTCTGTCTCTGCTAACTGACCCGGACTAAATCCAGCCTCCTGAACCCGCTCCTTCAGCTGAACCGGTTTGGTTTGGTTCAGTGAGCCCAGCTGGGCTGGTTTAGTCCGGGTCCGGTAGTGTGTCCCGGCTGGGTGCGGGCCGGTCAGCCCAGCAGGACCACAGCGGGAATAAGATGGCCGCCCCGGGCCACACAGCCTGGGGCCAGGCCCGGCCCGGCCCGGCCCGGAACACGGACCGTTACACCGATAAACCCTGAAAAGCCCCCGTTAACGTCACCAGATTAACTCCCGTTACTAAGAGACGTTTCTGTGTGACGTAAACACCGAATAACCGTCGGCGGGCTCAGAAGCTAACTAACGGGAGCGGCAGCCATGCTAGCTAACATCACGCTACCCGCGGAGCCACATAACGGTCCTCCGCAGACCCGCAGGGTCCGGACTGCACAGGAACCAGTTTCTCTAGACCACAATCAGACCCGGGGAGAGTGTGCGGGCGGTTCTTACCATGTTGTCCCGGGGTTTGTTCGCGCTGCTTCGCCGTCAGATCGGGGTTTCTCCGGGGTTAGAGGTAGCGGGGAATGTGGCCGGCCGACCGGAGGAGGAGGGAGGGAGGGAGGGAGGGAGGAGGAGGAGGAGGAGGAAGGAGGGAGGAAGGAGGGAGGGAGGAAGAGGAGGAAGAGGGAGGGAGGAGGAGGGAGGGAGGGAGAGGGAGGGAGGAGGAGGAGGAAGAGGGAGGGAGGAGGAGGAGGAGGAGGAGAGGGAGGGAGGAGGAGGAAGAGGGAGGGAGGGAGGGAGGAGGGAGGGAGAGGAGGGAGGGAGGGAGAGGGAGGGAGGGAGGGAGGAAGAGGGAGGGAGGAGGAGGGAGGGAGGAGGAGGAGAGGGAGGGAGGGAGGGAGGGAGGGAGGAAGAGGGAGGAGGAGGGGACACACAGGATCAGGTTCACCTCAAAGCGTTTCAGCTCCTCACAACAAGAAAATAAAAACTCTTTTAAAGAAACAGGCAGATGTTCAGGCAGACGTTGTTCAGGCAGATGTTGTTCAGGCAGACGTTCAGGCAGATGTTCAGGCAGATGTTCAGGCAGACGTTCAGACAGACGATGTTCAGGCAGACGTTGTTCAGGCAGACGTTGTTCAGGCAGACGTTGTTCAGGCAGACGTTGTTCAGACAGACGTTCAGGCAGATGTGTGTGTGTGTGTGTGTGTGTGTGTGTGTGTGAGAGTGTGTGTGTGTGTAGATCAGCAGGCAGCAGCTGGTTATAAAAAGTCAATTTATTTTTACATCAGAACAACAAACAGGTTAGAGAGCATCAGGAGGCAGAAAGCGTCTATCAGTCATAAATACAGACAACGCAGAACTAAATAAATATGCAGCAGCGGCTCCAGTGTAGTGTCTACAGCTGACCTCCACACACACACACACACACACACACACACTCACACACTCACACTCACACACTGACTGAGCTGCAGTCACACTAACATCACAGAAGAAGAACTAAAGAACGCGTCAAACAAAACTGCCTAAAGCAGGAAAACGTTGCAGTAGTCAAAATACAAAAACTACAAATCCACAGAGGCCACGCAGCTCTGGGTCTTAAAGGGACAGTCCATCTCATTTTCTTTGATTCATTAATATCAGTCTCACGTCTGTGGCTTCAGCACGTGTTAATCAGTGAGCAGCAGGCTAGCTGTTTCCACCTGCTTCCAGTCTTTATGCTAAGCTAACCAAACCACATCCTGCACAGACGCGAGACTAATAACCAAAACGCTGAACTGTTCCTTTAAGGCTGATTCTGTCAAAGCAGGTATTTCACTTCCTCGAGGTAACAAACTGTTTGAGATCAGGAGCAAATTAAACGTGACACCGTGTGTTTCCTCCAGTGAGATCCATCTTAAGAATAATAATAATAATAATAAATTCAACATAACGTCCTGACGGCCGGTTTTCTCCACAGATTTATTAGTCAACATCATTATTTTGACTGAATGTTGATTTCCTGTTAAAACTCGTTTTCTCCAGAGAAACTCTGAGATCAGGACTTCGGCTTCTTCTTTCTTTGGATGAAAAGAGTTATTTTTAAACTGAGGACGAAACACGAGGCCAGGGGCGGGGCCTCGCGGTGTGTGGGCGGGGCCTCGCGGTGTGTGGGCGGGGCCTCGCTGTGTGTGGGCGGGGCCTCGCTGCGTGTGTTTGACCTCATTAACAGTTTGATATCTGGAGATAAAAGATAACCAGGTTGAGATCTATGGAAGTCTGCGGCTGCCAAAATTAAAATGAACTTTAATGTTCGACAGAATTGAAAGTTTAAAATCCAGTTTTCATTTTGATGTTTGGAAGTTTCACCGTCTGATCGTATTTCTTAAATCTGACCTCGTGAATAAAGTGAGTAACAGTCAACAGTCTGGGAGTGTTTGCTTTTTTCACAAAATTGAAAAATGCCAAAATTCAAACTGACCACTAGTTGTTCACTCTGCGGCGAGTGAAGATCAAAGTCTCATCCGTCTCTAACTTTAGGAGGCAATGACGCGTTTTCAAACACGAAGATGAAAACTGCGTTTGACATCTATAAATGTGTCGAACATCATCAATTCAGTTTCAATCAGTTCAAGTGTTCATTTTAATTGATCACCACACACTTCCACAGCCTTCGATGTTTAGCCTGAGACCTTGTTGCCACGGCGACGCTCTGCTTTGGTAAAAACCAGCTGCACTGTTAGAAAACATTTTGTCCCTGAGCAAAACACAAACTGCCTGAAATGATTTGAATCGTCAGTGCGGCTGAACTTTGTTTAGTGGTTTCTGCTTTTCTGGACGAAAAGAAACATCACAAGAAAACTGTGGGACTCTACTGTCCCTACTGTCCCTACTGTCCCTACTGTCCACTGTCCCTACTGTCGTCCCTACTGTCCACTGTCCCTACTGTCCCTACTGTCCCTACTGTCCACTGTCCCTACTGTCCACTGTCCCTACTGTCCTACTGTCCACTGTGAGAGTGTGTGTGTGTGTGTGTGTGTGTGTGTGTGTGTGTGTGTGTGTGTGTGTGTGTGTGTGTGTGTGTGTGTGTGTGTGTGTGTGTGTGTGTGTGTGTGTGTGTGTGTGTAGATCAGCAGGCAGCAGCTGGTTATAAAAAGTCAATTTATTTTTACATCAGAACAACAAACAGGTTAGAGAGCATCAGGAGGCAGAAAGCGTCTATCAGTCATAAATACAGACAACGCAGAACTAAATAAATATGCAGCAGCGGCTCCAGTGTAGTGTCTACAGCTGACCTCCACACACACTCACACACACACACACACACACACACACACACTCACACACACACTCACACACTGACTGAGCTGCAGTCACACTAACATCACAGAAGAAGAACTAAAGAACGCGTCAAACAAAACTGCCTAAAGCAGGAAAACGTTGCAGTAGTCAAAATACAAAAACTACAAATCCACAGAGGCCACGCAGCTCTGGGTCTTAAAGGGACAGTCCATCTCATTTTCTTTGATTCATTAATATCAGTCTCACGGCTGTGGCTTCAGCACGTGTTAATCAGTGAGCAGCAGGCTAGCTGTTTCCACCTGCTTCCAGTCTTTATGCTAAGCTAACCAAACCACATCCTGCACAGACGCGAGACTAATAACCAAAACGCTGAACTGTTCCTTTAAGGCTGATTCTGTCAAAGCAGGTATTTCACTTCCTCGAGGTAACAAACTGTTTGAGATCAGGAGCAAATTAAACGTGACACCGTGTGTTTCCTCCAGTGAGATCCATCTTAAGAATAATAATAATAATAATAATAATTCAACATAACGTCCTGACGGCCGGTTTTCTCCACAGATTTATTAGTCAACATCATTATTTTGACTGAATGTTGATTTCCTGTTAAAACTCGTTTTCTCCAGAGAAACTCTGAGATCAGGACTTCGGCTTCTTCTTTCTTTGGATGAAAAGAGTTATTTTTAAACTGAGGACGAAACACGAGGCCAGGGGCGGGGCCTCGCGGTGTGTGGGCGGGGCCTCGCTGTGTGTGGGCGGGGCCTCGCTGTGTGTGGGCGGGGCCTCGCTGCGTGTGTTTGACCTCATTAACAGTTTGATATCTGGAGATAAAAGATAACCAGGTTGAGATCTATGGAAGTCTGCGGCTGCCAAAATTAAAATGAACTTTAATGTTCGACAGAATTGAAAGTTTAAAATCCAGTTTTCATTTTGATGTTTGGAAGTTTCACCGTCTGATCGTATTTCTTAAATCTGACCTCGTGAATAAAGTGAGTAACAGTCAACAGTCTGGGAGTGTTTGCTTTTTTCACAAAATTGAAAAATGCCAAAATTCAAACTGACCACTAGTTGTTCACTCTGCGGCGAGTGAAGATCAAAGTCTCATCCGTCTCTAACTTTAGGAGGCAATGACGCGTTTTCAAACACGAAGATGAAAACTGCGTTTGACATCTATAAATGTGTCGAACATCATCAATTCAGTTTCAATCAGTTCAAGTGTTCATTTTAATTGATCACCACACACTTCCACAGCCTTCGATGTTTAGCCTGAGACCTTGTTGCCACGGCGACGCTCTGCTTTGGTAAAAACCAGCTGCACTGTTAGAAAACATTTTGTCCCTGAGCAAAACACAAACTGCCTGAAATGATTTGAATCGTCAGTGCGAAGCTGAACTTTGTTTAGTGGTTTCTGCTTTTCTGGACGAAAAGAAACATCACAAGAAAACTGTGGGACTCTACTGTCCCTACTGTCCTACTGTCCCTAATGTCCTACTGTCCCTACTGTCGTCCCTACTGTCCTACTGTCCCTAATGTCCTACTGTCCCTACTGTCGTCCCTACTGTCCTACTGTCCCTACTGTCCTACTGTCCTACTGTCCCTACTACTGTCCCTACTACTGTCCCTACTGTCGTCCCTAATGTCCTACTGTCCCTACTGTCCCTACTGTCTAAATGTCCCTACTACTGTCCCTACTACTGTCCCTACTGTCGTCCCTAATGTCCTACTGTCCCTAATGTCCCTACTACTGTCCCTACTACTGTCCCTACTGTCGTCCCTAATGTCCTACTGTCTCAATGTCCCTATCCCTACTGTCCCTAATGTCCTACTGTCTTAATGTCCCTACTACTGTCTCTACGGTCTCTACTGTCTCTGCCATCTCTACAGCACCACAGGAATGTCTGCTACATGTCCACCGTCTGTCCACAAAGACAGGAAATAAATGCCCTGAAGGTCAGCAGGTCGGAGGAAATCTACTTTTCTAAGGTTTCATGAACTCAGTAGCTGAAACTATTTTCCAGAAGCTTTGTTTGTTTTAGGAGTGAAGCTCTTGATCAGGTGATCAGGTGATCAGCTGATCAGGTGATCAGGTGATCAGCTGATCAGGTGAGAGGACTGTCTGAGCTGGTTTTGATTGAAGCTCACCTGAGACAGTTCTACCTGTGTGTAACTTTATCTGCTTTTATCATTAATTTAATGACACATTGTCTGAGGGGTTTTGACGTTCATGACCTTTGACCCCTGCAGTCCCTGTGAACTGCTGATGACAAGCTTCACCGCACAGCGCTGTGGCCGCCGGGGTCACGGGGTCAGAGGTCATAAAGGAGCGACACCGTGTCAGTCCATCAGGAGGGAATTGGACCGCGTCTCGTCCCTGGACCGATCAGCAGAGTGGACGGCGGTGAGGTGCGTTTGGTTCAGTGTCGGGGCCGTTTGGCGGGCGGGGCGGAGCTGCGCTCTGATAGGCCGAGTCTGCTGAGCTCCGAGTGGAAGAACTGCTGCAGGCGGTGTCCGGCCTTCGCCTCGTTAGTGTGGCGAGGATTATACTGAAGACAGTTAGAGAACATCAGGTCCACGTCTGAGATGTACTCACCTGGGGACAGACAGACAGGCAGAGAGAGAGACAGGCAGGCAGAGAGAGAGAGACAGGCAGAGAGAGAGACAGGCAGAGAGAGAGACAGGCAGAGAGAGAGAGACAGGCAGAGAGAGAGAGAGAGAGAGAGAGAGAGAGAGAGAGAGAGACAGACAGGCAGAGAGAGAGAGACAGAGAGAGAGAGACAGGCAGAGAGAGAGAGAGAGAGAGACAGGCAGAGAGAGAGAGAGAGAGAGACAGGCAGAGAGAGAGACAGGCAGAGAGAGAGAGAGAGACAGACAGACAGAGAGAGAGACAGACAGACAGAGAGAGAGAGAGAGAGACAGGCAGAGAGAGAGAGACAGGCAGAGAGAGAGACAGACAGACAGACAGACAGAGAGAGAGACAGGCAGACAGACAGAGAGAGACAGGCAGAGAGAGAGAGAGACAGGCAGAGAGAGAGAGAGACAGACAGACAGACAGAGAGAGAGACAGGCAGAGAGAGAGACAGGCAGGCAGAGAGAGAGAGACAGACAGGCAGAGAGACATTTTTAATCATTTTTTCGATCACAGTAAAATCTAAACATTTCTTCAGCTTCGTCTGTCGTGTGACTTTACTTTTGCGTTTCTTTCCTGTGAAACGCAGAAATGTTTCGGACTCGTCCTGAACTCGGTGACGTACGTTCATCCAATCAGCGAGCTAACCTGCCCACAGGTAGCTAGCTGTTAGCAGCTAGTAAGACCATCACATTACAGAAGATCAAAGGAGCTCTAGCTTCGATTTCACTCGATCAAAGTCAGCAGCGGTGAGCTTGCAGCGCCAGTCCGACATCGTTCTGTATTTACGTCAGTGCGTCTCCTAATACCGTCCGACTTCCTGTCTGTGGCTCTCGGCTCACAGCCCATTGGTTCCTGCTGGAGTCGAAGGATTTCCCGCCATTTAGAAATGATTACTTCCTGGGAGGAGAAAGAGTTTCTCTTTTTTTAAAATCACTCTTCTCCCAGGATCCGTCACCAGAAATGAAATGTGATTTTAACCACAGAACTGCGAGAAATTAATGAAATAATGACGTTAAACCTTCCGATGTTTTTCTTCCACATCCATTGGTTTATTGTCGCAGCAGCTGCGTTTAGCATCAGAATGAAACTACGACAGGTGGAGGTGTTACTGAGGGGTGAAGCAGGCGTCTGGTCTTTCTAACAACGATCGAACTACTGATGGAATTATTGATTCATTATTATTTTATTTATTTGGAAGCTTCTTACTCAAATACACTCAAATATATAAATAATAATAAAATATAAAGCTGATTAATGAATAAAGGAAGTGACAGTGACTCTAAAATAAAGTTTCACTTAAATCTGTGTGTGTGTGTGTGCGCGTGTGTGTGTGTGAGAGTGTGTGTGAGTGTGTGTGTGTGAGTGTGTGTGTGTGTGCGTGTGTGAGTGTGTGTGAGAGTGTGTGTGAGTGTGTGTGTCCAGGTGTGTGTGTGTGTGTGTGTGAGTGTGTGTGTGTGTGTGTGTGTGTGAGTGTGTGTGTGAGTGTGTGTGTGTGTGTGTGTGAGAGTGTGTGTGTGAGTGTGTGTGAGAGTGTGTGTGTGTGTGAGAGTGTGTGTGTGAGAGTGTGCGTGTGTATTACCCCTGTTGTGGGGACATAAATCTGTTTACAGTCACTGTGGGGACTCTGCTTCCTCGTGAAGTGGCCGTTTGCTCACCTGCTGTCTGATATTCACAGTTGTTGACTTTCTCTCTGATGGTGCTGAGGGCGATCGGCTTCTTGATGATGTCATAGTAGTCGGGGACCTGCAGACAGGTAAGTGACAGACAGGTATGCATCGTCAGCGTGTGTGTTGCTGTGCAGAATAAAGAGATTCTGATGCTGATCACAACATCTAGAGCTCATTAAATGTTTTGTCGAATGAACAAAGTTATTGAGCTTAACGAGAAAAGTTTCGTCTGTCTCTTCTGATCTTTGACCGGCTGCTCGAATGTTCTGCTGCCTTCAGAGTTATTTTGTTTCCGAGCTGATCAGAGAACAGCTGGAGCTAAATATTCTCCGATTTATTTAAATCATCTTACAGAACTGTTTTATTTATGTTTGCTGTGAATTTTGCATCAGATGCACTTATTTTATTACATCGATTTATTTTCTTTCCTGATTTTAAACCTTTTCTAAATTACGTAAATACCTGGTTTTGCTACTTACCCCCTTTTGTTTAAACACCGTGGCTTTGTTCAAATGAGGCGTCTGTTCTGAGACGGGCGTGTTACACGCCCACTTTAATGAAAACGTCTTCATGAAGTGTGCACCTGTGTGTCCAGGTGTGTGTGTCCGGGTGTGTGTGTCCAGGTGTGTGTCCGGGTGTGTGTGTACCCGTGTGTCCGGGTGTGTGTCCAGGTGTGTGTGTGTGTCCGGGTGTGTGTCCAGGTGTGTGTGTCCAGGTGTGTGTGTCCGGGTGTGTGTCCAGGTGTGTGTGTCCAGGTGTGTGTGTCCGGGTGTGTGTGTACCCGTGTGTACCCGTGTGTGTCCAGGTGTGTGTGTCCAGGTGTGTGTGTCCGGGTGTGTGTGTCCGGGTGTGTGTGTCCGGGTGTGTGTGTCCAGGTGTGTGTCCAGGTGTGTGTCCGGGTGTGTGTGTTCAGGTGTGTACCTGTGTGTCCAGGTGTGTGTGTCCGGGTGTGTGTACCTGAGTCCTGGACACCAGCTTCATGAAGGGCCAGCTGTCCTCATGTCTGACGAGCTCCACAGTCAGCTGCTCGCAGGCCGACAGCTCGTGGACTCCGTGATTCCTGCCGGAGGAGCGTCGGCTGGATGAAGACGAGGAGGAGGAGGAGGATGAAGGGGGGAGGACGGGCAGGACGGGTCTGGAGGGTTTAGGAAGGGGAGCCGTGTCTGGGGGAGGAGGAGAGGGAGAGGTTACTGGTTTTATTGGTGCCAGGAAGACGTTTCACTTCAAGTTTACAGCCGCATACCTGTCGGCAGGTGTTCACTGACGGCTTGTTTACCTGTCGGCAGGTGTTCACTGACTGCTTGTTTACCTGTCGGCAAGTGTTCACTGACTGCTTGTTTACCTGTCGGCAAGTGTTCACTGACTGCTTGTTTACCTGTCGGCAGGTGTTCACTGACTGCTTGTTTACCTGTCGGCAGGTGTTCACTGACTGCTTGTTTACCTGTCGGCAAGTGTTCACTGACTGCTTGTTTACCTGTCGGCAGGTGTTCACTGACTGCTTGTTAACCTGTCGGCAGGTGTTCACTGACTGCTTGTTTACCTGTCGGCAGGTGTTCACTGACTGCTTGTTTACCTGTCGGCAGGTGTTCACTGACTGCTTGTTTACCTGTCGGCAGGTGTTCACTGACGGCTTGTTTACCTGTCGGCAGGTGTTCACTGACTGCTTGTTTACCTGTCGGCAGGTGTTCACTGACTGCCGACTGCTTGTTTACCTGTCGGCAGGTGTTCACTGACGGCTTGTTTACCTGTCGGCAGGTGTTCACTGACTGCTGACTGCTTGTTTACCTGTTGGCGGTCTCTTGTGGGGCTCGCTCTGACCAGGTGAGGTCTTGGTGTTGCCGTTTGGTGGCAGGATTTCGTGGCTCAGACGGGCGCTGACTCGACTCCCAGAGCGGGCCGGAGCTTTACCTCCGGACGCCATGTTGGCCTTCACTGTGGGGGGCGTGGCCTTTTTCCCTGAGGACCTGTGATTGGATAGAATCAGAAAATGGGATAAGTAAACTGGGATCAGCGCTACAGTAAATTGGGATCAGAGCTACAACAGGTACGGACTTGGAGGCTGATGAGTTTTTCCCTGCTGAGGCGGCGCTGTTCTTGGGCGTGGCCTGTTGGCTCTTGCCTTTAGGGGGCGGGGCCGGACTCTTCTTGGTGCTGCAGAGATTTACAGATAAGAGGAGAAGCTGCTCTTTATCACTGATCTCAGGTCCGACGGATGAGGTGGACATTTTTCGCACTTACCTCACTACTACTTCCTCCTCCTCTTCCTCCTCCTCCTCCTCCTCAGACCTCCTCAGACTCCTCCTCTTCCTCAGACTCCTCCTCTTCTTCCTCTGACTCCTCCTCTTCCTGTTTGTCATCCTCCTCCTCTTCCTCCTCCTCATCGATAGAAGAGCGCTGACGGGACGGCAGGCGGCTGGATCTCTGTTTGGGTCGACAGTCTGGACAGAACCAGTCTCCCCCTGGAACCGACTGAGACAAACAGACAGAGTGAGCTGGTTCATATCCACAGGGTCCAAACGCTGCTGCTGAACCAAGCAACAGGAAACTAAGCTTAGTGTTAGCATCATGCTAATAGCGACGTGTTAGCATCATGCTAATAGCGACGAGTTAGCATCATGCTAATACCGACTCAGCTCTTTTTCAAACTGCTTGACTGTAATAACCTTCCAGCAAACACTTCTTGTATTGCGTTTTATGGTTTCCACCTGGAGGGTGTGGCTTGTACATACCTTGAGGCGGGGCCTCAGACAGTGGGTGTGGCTTGTACATACCTTGAGGCGGGGCCTCAGACAGTGGGCGTGGCTTGTACATAGCTTGAGGCGGGGCCTCAGACAGTGGGCGTGGCTTGTACATACCTTGAGGCGGGGCCTCAGACACTGGGCGTGGCTTGTACATACCTTGAGGCGGGGCCTCAGACAGTGGGCGTGGCTTGTACGTACCTTGAGGCGGGGCCTCAGACAGTGGGTGTGGTGTCCTCGGTCACAGCCATCACACAGCAGCATGTTGTCGGCATCTCCTTTGCGTCTGCAGATGCGACAGCGAGCGTTGAGGAC
>CM050850.1:29745481-29767981 GCA_027580175.1 Siniperca scherzeri
GTTTGAGTGTCGGCCAGGAAGTCAGACACGGCAACGGCACAAAGCATCCGGTCAACTTTCAAAGTAAAACACCCTGTGCAGACTCCTAATCGTATATCACATCGCTACAACATCACGCCATAACCGGTGGCAGCAGGCCAGGACACGACGGGGCAGAGGATTTTTGACACCATGGACGACGAGAGCTTCATCTTGGAAACGCTCTTTATAACGACGGCACCAGGCGTGGAATTCAACTGCAGGAGTCTTCGGAGTGGAAGGTGAGTATAACCTGCATAGCGCCGCGCGCAGGACGAACTAAACCGCGCCGCAGACGCGACGTCGCAGCGCGCGCGGTGGAACAGACGGGGACTGCCTGCTGCATCAGGTCCCGACTACATCTTGTTCTCGTGTTTTCTTTATGTTTAATGTTTAAAAAAAGAGACGCACCGATGTTGTTTCTTTATAATAACTGTTCCCCTGACGTTTCTCATTTACTCTACCTGCCTGTCTGTGTGTCTGTGTACCTGTCTCTGGCTCTCAGGTGGGCAGGTGAGTCCACCTCTGTGGCTTCCACCCGTCCGTTCATCCCTCCGTTCTCTCTGCCGTCAGAACACAGCAGCTCGTAGTTTCCCGTTTCCAGCGCTGAGCGCCACGCCTGTCTGTCCGTCACCTGAGCACAGACAGAGTGACAGACAGGTGAGTGTGAGGTTACCTGCTGTGTCTGCTTCTCTGTGCTCACCAGCAGGTGCGTCTGTACCTTTAGAGTTCCCAGAGTTCCCTGGTGGATTCGGTCCTCGATGTCCAGCAGCAGGTCTCTCAATCTCACCTCCATCACAGTCTCAGCTGCAGCAGTGCACTCTGGGACAGATCTGGACGACTCCGGATCATCTGGCCAAGCAAGACAGGTGTGTGTTTACCTGTGTGTGTTCACACCTGTGTGTATTTACACCTGTGTGCGTTCACACCTGTGTGTGTATTTACACCTGCGTGTGTGCGTTCACACCTGCGTGTGCGTTCACACCTGCGTGTGTGTGTTTACCTGTGTGCGTTCACACCTGTGTGTTACCTGAATGACTGTATTTGTTCCTGTCACAGTTCTGTAGCAGGTGTTGCAGTCTCTCTCTCTCCTGCAGCAGCGCCTCCTTCAGGCCGCTCTCTCTGTGACCTCGAGGGTTCAAAGCCTCGATCAGCTGATCCACCTCTTCCACTGAGCTGTAGAAGGACCATTGGTTGGGTCGTTTGACTGGCGGCCCGCAGGTGTGGAGGGGGGCGGGACTAGAGCCAGCACTGTGCAGGAGGAAGGTTTTATCATCATTGGAGCGCCTCATGTCTGACAAACAGGACCAGAATAAACGGGAGTGACCTACCTTCCCTCGGCGGGCTCCTCCTTGATGACCTCCTCGTCCTCCATCTTGGTTGTGGCGTCCTGTGCAGGTTTTGGGCGTGGATGCAGCATGTCCTCCGTCAGGCCGAAGCAGTCGTCCTCTACAAACAGAGTGGGGGCAGAGGGGAGGAGCCAGTACCGGCGGTACAGACGGTCTCTGCCCAGGGGCAGCAAGCAGGTGCAGGCCGCTGCCTTCTGGATCCGCTCCTGCAGCTCTCGAACCTGCGGGGTGGGACGAACACGACGCTCAGACCACGCTCCGGTTCTACTGCGTTACCGTCTGTGCTTTGTTTCTGCGTGTAAACGAGAACTAACTCCGTTTGTTGACCTGCTGCTCCGATTAATTAATGCAGCGCAAAGGTACGGTGACGATCGGCCAGTCTGACTCAGACGTCACGTGACGCGTCTCGTGGTCAAAATAGTGACCGGTACCGTCTGTTGGTACCAAGCCGGTACCGTCTGTTGGTACCAAGCCGGTACCGTCAAATTCGCAAGGTGAACATGTGCTTCACTTTCTGCCTGAACGGCTAAAGGCATCCGACGGCGGCTCCACGTGTCCGAGGATGAAAGCAACGTGGGAATAAAAATGGGAACAAATTAGAAAAAGTTAAAACTGTTTAAATCCTGAGAAAACTTCCTCTGTAACGCCAACGACCCCTCCGATCGCAAAGACGGAAACTTAAGACGACAGTCTGGACTTTGGGCCCGCTGGTGACGGGACAACGACGTCACTACCGGGACATTAGACACAGATATAATCTCTATAAATAGTAACGATATAATAAACGAGTCCATCATGTTTCAGACCTTCTCCTGCTCGTTCTCCAGCTCCTCCGCAGTCAGGCTGGTGGGGGGGCGGGGCGGCGGTTTGGGGTCAGAGGTCGTCTGCTGGTTGAGTTTAGCTGGAGGACGGAGGACACACTCGTGACTCAGCAGGAAGGAGGAAACAGCTGACGTGAGATTTAAAGTGAAAACACTGATTCTGTGTTTTTTTTACCTCTCATCTTCTTGTGGGATGAAGACTTTTGCTCCTCGTCTTCCTCAGTTTTTTGTTCTACCTGAGTCTCACTGCAGACAAAAACACCATGTTAACATCCTCTCACACACACACACACACACACGGCTACTTCTGTTACTGATCAAGTTATTGATATCAGCACAAACCAATACATAATTGATTACACTGAACTTCATGGAAATGGCAGGTGAAATTAAATTCAGCGTTGTTTACCTGACGCTTAAACTGACTCTTACTCTTCGATTTACACGTTAACTGCTTTCACTGCCTCACACCAACTGACACTTGAACGGTTTTCAGTGCACATATCTGTCGGGTCTCTGTAAATAATATGATGAAGAGTTCGGTCTGGACCGGCTCTGTAGGAAAACTGCAATCAGATAACTTCTGTTGTGAGTTGGCGCTGTTTTAAATAAAACTGACTTCATCACTAAAAGTTAAATTGCGTTCATTGTTTACAGTTCAGCTGAAAGTTAAACTGCTTTCAGTGATTACACAGCGACCGACACTTCAGCTACTTCAGCCTCAGACACTTTAACTGCTGCAACTCCCAAACAATATTTCACATCCAAACAGTTAACATTAAAAAACTTTTATCCAGTTTATAGTGTTTGTACCTGACATTCTTCAATCTCCTTCAAAACACAGCATCTTGTAGTTGTTTGATTAGACATTTATCAGAATTACAGCAGTTTTCAGTTCATGATAAGAATGACGTTGACGCAGTTCTCTCCGCTACCTGTTTGTTGGGAGTCCTCCCTTCACCTCCTGCTCCTTCAGCCTCTGCTCCTGCTCCTTCAGCCTCTGCTCCTGCTCCCTCAGCTTCTCCTCTTTACGAAGACGAACCCTGTGAAGAAGAAGAAGAAGAAGAAGAAGAAGAAGAAAGAGGAGAAGAAGAAAGAGGAGAAGAAGAGTTCTGGTTCAAACTCTTTGAATTCATTTTATTCTTTCTAGTTTTTGTCCAGAATGAACTTCAATATGACACACCTGTGTACTGTGCGTACCTGTGTGCGTACCTGTGTACCTGTGTGCGTACCTGTGTGTATACCTGTGTACTGTGTGTATACCTGTGTACTGTGTGTGTACCTGTGTACTGTGTGCGTACCTGTGTACTGTGTGCGTACCTGTGTACTGTGCGTACCTGTGTGCGTACCTGTGTGTACCTGTGTGCGTACCTGTGTGCTGTACCTGTGCGTACCTGTGTGCGTACCTGTGTACTGTGTGTGTACCTGTGTACTGTGTGTGTACCTGTGTGTGTACCTGTGTACTGTGTGTGTACCTGTGTGTGCACCTGTGCACTGTGTGCTGCATCTGTGTACTGTGTGTGCACCTGTGCACCTGTGTGTGCACCTGTGCACCTGTGTGTGTACCTGTGCACTGTGTGCGCACCTGTGTGCTGCACCTGTGTGTGCACCTGTGTACTGTGTGCGCACCTGTGTGTGTATTTACACCTGTGTGCATCTGTGTACTGTGTGCGTACCTGTGTACTGTGTGCGTACCTGTGCGTACCTGTGTGTGTACCTGTGTACTGTGTGTGTACCTGTGTGCGTACCTGTGTACTGTGTGCGTACCTGTGTGCACTGTGTGTACCTGTGTACCTGTGTGCGTACCTGTGTGCGTACCTGTGTACTGTGTGCGTACCTGTGTGCGTACCTGTGTACTGTGTGTGTACCTGTGTACTGTGTGCGTACCTGTGTACTGTGTGCGTACCTGTGTGTGTACCTGTGTGCGTACCTGTGAGCGGCCTCCTCTCTCTCGCGGCGGTGTTGCTCAGCTCGGATCTCTCTCAGTTCCTGTCTGGCGGCTCTCTGCTCCTCCACACAGTCTTCAATCAGATCTCTGCTGGACGCCAACGTCAGCAGCTTCCCCAGCAGAGCCTGCAGGATCCTCAGCTTCTCCCCTACGACATCGATACCCCATCAATACCCCATCAATAACCCATCAATACCCCATCAATACCTATCTAAATCAATCATTACTGTCCGATTGGCTGGTTGCTGACCTGGAGTCAGGTCATACACCGCCGTGCTCGTCAGCCTCTTGAGCAGCGCCGGCTCTGCCAATCGCAGCTCGACGCACGGGTCATCCATCAGCGTGAACCCGCCCTGCTTCTGGTAGCGGAACTTGGCGTTGCCGTGGTAACAGTCGGCGCCAGACGCCAGGATGTGCAGCCGCAGGATCTCCGACAGCGTGCAGCTGTCCAGGTCCAACTGCTTCAGACTGCAGCCCTGATGCAGCTGAGGCCAGGCGGCAGCCAATGAGGCGACGGCGCTGAGAGCCGACTGAGTGGCGTCCGAGTCGTCGTCCAGAGCCTCCGACAGGTCTGCACATAGACAATACACACAAAACACACACATTATACACACACCATGTTCGTGCGAGTTATCTTCTCACTGCAGCAACAGGTTCGTTCTGCCAGGTCGAGCCTGTCCAGGTGTGGTGGCGTTAAACTGCCGGTGTCCAAGCTGACCAATCACAGCTCTCCGTGGGGCGTGCGTGCGTGTGTGTGTGTGTGTGTGTGTGTGTGTGTGTGTGTGTGTGTGTGTGTCTGACCTTCTGCCTGGTCTTTAGCCACATCCTCCTGCTCCTCGTCCAGAGCCTGAAAGATGGCCGACAGGAAGAAGAACAGCAGCTCGCACAGCGGACCTTCGGGGTCAGAACCCACCAGAGCCTCCTCTAGAACCTCTGTGGACAGAGACAACATCTGCTAGAACCACCAGAACCTGTGGAACATTTTTCTGAATCCACTTGAGACCAGTAGAACCTCTACTAGATCCATCAACACATCCTATTCATCACACTGGCACATTACCAGTACCACTGCACCAAAGTTACCCAAACTGGGAGCAGAACCTTGTAAGGAACCACAGGGTCCCGGTCTAGTTCTGTCCAGTAGAGTTTAGAGAATGTGTTCTAACCCAGAGAGACTCCATCGGGGAACTCGTCCTTCAGGTCAAAGACCTCGCCAAAGGCCCGTAGGAACTCCAGAACCATCAGAGCTTCTCCAAACAGCTCAGCTGGAAGACGAGTCCTCACTGGAACCGGGCTGGGCAGGTCCTGGTAGAACCAACACACACAGATCCTGGTTCAGAGGAGAACACTTGCAGATATCATCGTCTACATTTACAGTCTGTTTCTGTCCACAGCTCAGGACACTCAGCAGTTATAGATAATGATCAATAAATGTTCTGCTTGTGGATCTCCAGCTGAGTACTGTGTGTGCACCTGTGTACCTGTGCACTGTGTACCTGTGTACCTGTGTACCTGTGTGCACCTGTGTGTGTGCGTGCACTGTGTGCACCTGTGCACTGTGTGTGCGTTCACACCTGTGTGTGCACTGTGTGCACTGTGTGTGTGTGCACTGTGTGCACTGTGTGCTGCACCTGTGTGCGCACCTGTGTGCTGCACCTGTGTACCTGTGTGCACCTGTGTACTGTGCGTACCTGTGTGTGCGTTCACACCTGCGTGTGCGTTCACACCTGTGTGTGTGTAACTGGTTAGTGTGTGTGTGCGTGTGTGTGTGTAACTGGTTAGTGTGTGTGTGTACTGTGTGCACCTGTGTGCTGCACCTGTGTGCTGCACCTGTGTACCTGTGTGCGCACCTGTGTGCTGCACCTGTGTACCTGTGTGCCTGTGTACTGTGTGCTGCACCTGTGTGCGCACCTGTGTACCTGTGTACCTGTGTGCTGCACCTGTGTACCTGTGTGCCTGTGTACTGTGCGTACCTGTGTGCCTGTGTACCTGTGTGCGTGCCTGTGTACCTGTGCGTACCTGTGTACCTGTGTGCTGCACCTGTGCACTGTGTGCACCTGTGTGCGTGCACTGTGTGCTGCACCTGTGTACCTGTGTACCTGTGTGCTGCACCTGTGCACTGTGTGCTGTACCTGTGTGCGCACCTGTGTGTGCGTTCACACCTGTGTGTGTGTCTGACCTTCTGCCTGGTCTTTAGCCACATCCTCCTGCTCCTCGTCCAGAGCCTGAAAGATGGCCGACAGGAAGAAGAACAGCAGCTCGCACAGCGGACCTTCGGGGTCAGAACCCACCAGAGCCTCCTCTAGAACCTCTGTGGACAGAGACAACATCTGCTAGAACCACCAGAACCTGTGGAACATTTTTCTGAATCCACTTGAGACCAGTAGAACCTCTACTAGATCCATCAACACATCCTATTCATCACACTGGCACATTACCAGTACCACTGCACCAAAGTTACCCAAACTGGGAGCAGAACCTTGTAAGGAACCACAGGGTCCCGGTCTAGTTCTGTCCAGTAGAGTTTAGAGAATGTGTTCTAACCCAGAGAGACTCCATCGGGGAACTCGTCCTTCAGGTCAAAGACCTCGCCAAAGGCCCGTAGGAACTCCAGAACCATCAGAGCTTCTCCAAACAGCTCAGCTGGAAGACGAGTCCTCACTGGAACCGGGCTGGGCAGGTCCTGGTAGAACCAACACACACACACGGGAAGTCATCGTCACACACACACGGTAAGTCATCGCCGACACACACACACGGAAGTCATCGTCACACACACACGGAAGTCATCGTCAACACACACAGATCCTGGTTCAGAGGAGAACACTTGCAGATATCATCGTCTACATTTACAGTCTGTTTCTGTCCACAGCTCAGGACACTCAGCAGTTATAGATAATGATCAATAAATGTTCTGCTTGTGGATCTCCAGCTGAGTACTGCAGAGACCGGTTCAATGTAAACCTGGACCTGGTCCAGGATCAGCTCTGTGGACAGAGACAACATCTGCTAGAACCACCAGAACCTGTGGAACATTTTTCTGAATCCACTTGAGACCAGTAGAACCTCTACTAGATCCATCAACACATCCTATTCATCACACTGGCACATTACCAGTACCACTGCACCAAAGTTACCCAAACTGGGAGCAGAACCTTGTAAGGAACCACAGGGTCCCGGTCTAGTTCTGTCCAGTAGAGTTTAGAGAATGTGTTCTAACCCAGAGAGACTCCATCGGGGAACTCGTCCTTCAGGTCAAAGACCTCGCCAAAGGCCCGTAGGAACTCCAGAACCATCAGAGCTTCTCCAAACAGCTCAGCTGGAAGACGAGTCCTCACTGGAACCGGGCTGGGCAGGTCCTGGTAGAACCAACACACACAGATCCTGGTTCAGAGGAGAACACTTGCAGATATCATCGTCTACATTTACAGTCTGTTTCTGTCCACAGCTCAGGACACTCAGCAGTTATAGATAATGATCAATAAATGTTCTGCTTGTGGATCTCCAGCTGAGTACTGCAGAGTCCGGTTCAATGTAAACCTGGACCTGGTCCAGGATCAGCTCTGTGGTGCGTTCACTGACCTTCAGGTCTTCACACTCCATGTCTTCTCTGGGTTTGTTCCACAGTTTCAGTCGTTCAGCGTATTTCTTCTTCTCCTCCTTCAGCTTCTCTCGTTCCTGTAAATCAGATTAAAAACGTCTCGTCTCATTTGATTGATTGATTGATTGATTATTATTATTCTTTTGATTTTATAATTAGAAAAAGTGACTCACCCTCTCCTTCTCCAGCTTCCTGCGCTCCTTCTCCTCCCTCCTCCTCTGTTTCTCCTCCTCAAACCTCCTCCTCTGCTCCTCCTTCAGCCTCTCTCTGTCCTCCCTCTCCCTCCTCTTGGCCTCCTGCGCCTCCTCCTTCTCCTTCTTCAGCCGAGCTCTGTCCTGAGCGGCAGCTGCCATCTCCTCCCTCTGCTGCAGCAGCTTTAACTTCTCCGCCGCCTTCAGCAGCGACGAACCCGCCTGGAAACACGTCACACTTTACTGATCAGAAAAATCCCTAATCAATAATATCGAGCTACAAACACTTCACCGTCACAGGGCATCTGCACACTCTTTGAATCAACCCTAACGCATTTGAAGACGTCCAAGAAGCTTGGACGATATTATTAATCAATATTCCTCCAATATTTACACGTGTCCATATAAACATGTGCAAACTCACATTAAATCATCTAAACATGGTTAACATGTTTAACTCAGCGGACTGTGTTCCACCGAGCTACAACACTGAACGCCTCCACGCAGCCATCGCTCACCTGTCCGGGAGAGCCACGCCCTCCACCTTTAGAGGGGGGGCTGAAGGGGAACAGGGGGGGCTCATCAGGGAAGAACTGCGAGAAGGTTTGTTCAGACAGCCGGTACTTCATCGCTGAGGAGGGCTGCGAGACAGGAAGTCATCGTCAACGCACACACGCACACGCACACACACGGGAAGTCATCGTCGACACACACACACACACACACACGGCAAGTCATCGTCAACACACACACACACACACACACACGGCAAGTCATCGTCAACACACACACACACACACACGGAAGTCATCGTCAACACACACACGCACACGCACACACACGGGAAGTCATTGTCGACACACACACACACACACACACGGCAAGTCATCGTCAACACACACACACACACACACACACGGCAAGTCATCGTCACACACACACACACACACACGGGAAGTCATCACGACACACACACACACAGAGGAAGTCATCGTCAACGCACACACGGCAAGTCATCGTCGACACACGCACACGCACACACACGGCAAGTCATCGTCAACACACACACACACACACACACACACACACACACACACGGAAGTCATCACACACACACACACACACACACACGGCAAGTCATCGTCACACACACACACACACACACACACGGGAAGTCGAAGTCAACGTCAACACACACACACACACACACACGGAAGTCGAAGTCAACGTCAACACACACACACACACACACGGGAAGTCAACGTCAACACACACACACACACACGGCAAGTCATCGTCGACACACACACACACACACGGCAAGTCATCGTCACACACACACACACACACGGCAAGTCATCGTCGACACACACACACACACACGGCAAGTCATCGTCGACACACACACACACGGCAAGTCATCGTCGACACACACACACACACACACACACACGGGAAGGAGACAGTTTAATGGCCACGACTTTTTGGCTGACAGAAACTCACGAATTGATAATTAATCACCTGAAAAATGAACTGTATCAATACGTTTAAACAGAAACAGTTTTCCAGAATCTGATGTTAAACGATGGAGAACGAACTATATTATTTATCCTGCGAGCCCAAAGACCAAAGAAGTCATTTCAAACTTCTTAGTAATATTTATTTATTTATATTAATATTTATTCATCCAATGATTCTGCTCGGACTGAGATTTAACGCTGATCACAATAACACAGTTTGTGATACCGAAATACAAGCTACAGATCAGTTCTTCTCTGATGTTCTGGGACCACATGCAGGACCGACTATAAGGTTCATGAGGTTAATGAGGATAATGAGGTTCATGAGGATAATGCGGTTCATGAGGTTCATGAGGATAATGCGGTTCATGAGGATAATGCGGTTCATGAGGATAATGCGGTTCATGAAGATAATGCGGTTCATGAGGTTCATGAGGATAATGCGGTTCATGAGGATAATGCGGTTCATGAGGATAATGCGGTTCATGAGGATAATGAGGATAATGCGGTTCATGAGGATAATGCGGTTCATGAGGATAATGCGGTTCATGAGGATAATGCGGTTCATGAGGATAATGAGGATAATGCGGTTCATGAGGATAATGCGGTTCATGAGGATAATGAGGATAATGCGGTTCATGAGGATAATGCGGTTCATGAGGATAATGTGGTTCATGAGGATAATGCGGTTCATGAGGTTCATGAGGATAATGCGGTTCATGAGGTTCATGAGGATAATGCGGTTCATGAGGTTCATGAGGATAATGCGGTTCATGAAGATAATGCGGTTCATGAGGATAATGTGGTTCATGAGGATAATGCGGTTCATGAGGATAATGCGGTTCATGAGGTTCATGAGGATAATGCGGTTCATGAGGTTCATGAGGATAATGCGGTTCATGAAGATAATGCGGTTCATGAGGTTAATGAGGATAATGCGGTTCATGAGGTTCATGAGGATAATGCGGTTCATGAGGATAATGTGGTTCATGAGGATAATGTGGTTCATGAGGATAATGCGGTTCATGAGGTTCATGAGGATAATGCGGTTCATGAGGTTCATGAGGATAATGCGGTTCATGAGGTTCATGAGGTTCATGAGGATAATGCGTTCATGAGGATAATGCGGTTCATGAGGTTCATGAGGATAATGCGGTTCATGAGGATAATGCGGTTCATGAGGATAATGCGGTTCATGCGGTTCATGAGGATAATGCGGTTCATGAGGATAATGCGGTTCATGAGGTTCATGAGGATAATGCGGTTCATGAGGATAATGCGGTTCATGAGGATAATGCGGTTCATGAGGTTCATGAGGATAATGCGGTTCATGAGGATAATGCGGTTCATGAGGATAATGAGGATAATGCGGTTCATGAGGATAATGCGGTTCATGAGGATAATGCGGTTCATGAGGATAATGCGGTTCATGAGGATAATGCGGTTCATGAGGTTCATGAGGATAATGCGGTTCATGAGGATAATGCGGTTCATGAGGTTCATGAGGATAATGCGGTTCATGAGGATAATGCGGTTCATGAGGTTAATGAGGATAATGCGGTTCATGAGGATAATGCGGTTCATGAGGATAATGCGGTTCATGAGGTTCATGAGGATAATGCGGTTCATGAGGATAATGCGGTTCATGAGGATAATGCGGTTCATGCGGATCATGAGGATCATGCGGTTCATGAGGATAATGCGGTTCATGTGGATAATGCGGTTCATGAAGATAATGCGGTTCATGAGGTTCATGAGGATAATGCGGTTCATGAGGATAATGCGGTTATTATGTGTAATTCGGCTGTAATGTCGTCTCACCTTGAGTACGATGGTCCCGTTTTGAGGTTCACAGTGCTGCTTAAAGAGCAGCTTGAGTCTCTCTCTGGACACGCTGGTCTTCCTGCGACTGAACAAACAACATGAACAGTTGGCTCTCAGATTTCTGGCTCTGCATGTTGATATGAAACTGGTCAGAAGATGTTGATGCTTTTCTTCTGGAAACTTAAAGAGCAGCTTCACACTGTGTCTGTGTTAAAGGTTACTGATTACTGTACTTTCTGTTCGTGCAGTTTCAATGTAAGTGATGAGTAGGTTTATTATTTTACAGTCTATAACCCTAGCAGAGTGTGTGAAGTAGTTTGCCTTGTGGTCCAGCAGAGGGCGCTCTGCACCATCAGCTTGACATATTGCAGCCATATTGACTGATCAGTTAACTAAGCTAATCAACAAAAATAAAACTTTTTTATTATTGATGGACGACCAAATCTGCTCTGTCTGTCAACAATATTCAAAACTAAATCACAGCAGTAATGAAACTACACTCAGGTCAGACAGGAACAGACAGACAGTATGGATGATGTCAGAGTGTCTCAGGTGAACCCTCTCACCTGATCTGATTGGCTTTGACAGTGAAAGTCTCACTGTGTTCGTCCTTCATCATCCTCACTGTGTATTTAAATACTGACGGACTCAGAGGCTTCTTCTTCTTCCTGCTGACACACAAACACATGAGATTGGGGTGTGTTATGCTAGTAGCGGCTAACGTAGCCTGCAGCAGAGACGAGCAGCAGCCGCAGAGGTCTGCCGAGCTCGCTTCCTTCTGACTCCACACCAACAGGTTTCATCTTCAAACTTGTAGTCTTGAGCCCCCACCGACGCTGACTCAAGTGACATCACTTGAGGACATTTATCAGACTTCACACAGCTCCCTCTGAGACACTAAAGGCTTTATGCTACTTTTAAAACATCTGCAGCAGAACTGCCCAACACCTGGAGACACCTGGAGACACCTGGAGACACACACTGAGGTGGAGGTGGTTTTAAAGCTTCTTTCAGACAGGATTAACATCACAGGGGGAAATGGGGAATGACATCTTCACTGTGCTCCTCGGTAATTTAACTCATCGTTCAGGACGTCAGTTTAACCCTGGTGAAATGACAGGATCCTCGTGGGGGGGCGCCGGAGAGCTGAAGGGGAGGCAAAGATACTGCAGGAAGTGGGTCTGAGTCATTCTCAGAGTCATAACTCCGTCAGGTCTGAACTCAGACATGAAACACATTGAATCGTTCAGTGACTCACACGTCCAGAGGACGTCGTCGTCTCTGACGTCCGTCCAGAATAAACCTCCAGAAACCAGCTGAGACGCCAGAGAAGAAAGCGGCTGCAGAAGCTGCCTGAGAATCCTGCTGTTTGAGTTTCCTTCAGTCTCACAGTGATCCAGAGACGGCTGTCTGTCCGTCCACGGGTCCACTGCAGACAGGAGCTGCTGACTGCTGGTTCGGCTGCTCTAATGGGACAGTCTGACTACATGTGGACACATACGGGCTAACAGACGGGCTAACAGACGGGCTAACAGATACAGGCTAACAGACGGGCTAACAGATACAGGCTAACAGACGGGCTAACAGATACAGGCTAACAGATACAGGCTAACAGATACAGGCTAACAGACGTGTCTGTAGAGAGAGCAGCAGCACCGACCTGCAGCTGACATTACAACAGACCATCTGATCGGGTGTTGGTCTCCTGATGGCTTTGATGTTTTCTGCCGTCATACTGGTTCCCAATAGGCCGATATGTTGGTGCTAGCAGGTTAACGCTGATCAGATTAGCAAAAACATGTTTGACTTCCTCCATTTTCACACTGAGGATTGGATTTAATCTGCAGGAGGAGCAGCCAGTTCACAGAGAAACAGGAGCTCACTGTGGCTGTAGTTATTACTGGGGGGAGGGGGGGGAGACAGCATATGGATCAGCCCCCCTCCCCTACAGACAGCAACAGGCTGCATGGAGCTTCAGAATCAGTTCAGCCGACACTACGGCTACGACACGTTTCCAACGTGAGGATTATTATTATATACCGGAGAAGGAGGAGGACACAGCGGGGCCAGGAGCAGCTCATACTGAAGCTCCTGACCTGGGACAACCTTCCATCCGCCGTCGTGCTGCAGGGCTTTCAGACAGACCGCGACCCGCAAGGAAAAGGTCATCGGCTCGCACGAAAGGTGACATTCATCTGGACAACAACAAGATGTCTTTCTACCCAGATTACAGCGTCGCGCTGCAGCGCAGTGAAAAGATGCCCTGTTGTACCCGGCCAGACTCCGGGTCCACCAAGGAGGGTCCACCAAGGAGTCCTGTCTCCCCAGCCGAAGTTCAAAGTTACCTCACTGAACTGTCACAGCAGTGAGGCAGCGCCTGCCTTCCCTATGCTACGTTATTTATCTAAAACAACGCGCCGATTGTGCATCAGCTGCTTTGCAGAGCTTTCCCTTTAAATTCACTCCTCTTTTATTGATGCCCGTTTCATTTTGCCTGGCATAGTGAGGCACTAGATGTTTCACTGCTATGATTTAATGACACGCTCATAAGGTCTGCCTGTCTATTTACACTCTCCGGTTTCCTATCGGGACAGCCTGATATAGCCTGGCAATAAAGCTTGTTTGTATTAGCACTAAAATCAGGATAAACAAAGTCATTTGCAAAAACAAAAATGGCGCCAATACCGCACACAGCGCTGTTGAGCCACCGCACTGACAGCCATCGCTGACACATCACAGTCCTGCTGTCCGCTATCTGTAACACCGCAGGCTCTTCCTTCATGTATGACCTCTGACCTAACAACATAAGAACTAGGTGACCTTTGACCTACTGACCTGCTGATCTGTGCTGTGGGACTCTGGAAGGCTTTGCTCTCGTCGTCGCTGTCACTGATGACGATGGCGTCACCGTCAGCTGGTTTGGCGTGGCCGTTAGCGGTCGGCGCGCCGTTAGCACTGGAATGAGGAGAGTGAACCTGCAGGATTTCACACACATGTCTGCAACACACACACACACACACACACACACACACACGATATGTTGAACATGTGATCAAACAGCTGAGAGCGACACAACGCTTCATCAGGAGGCGTGTCAGAGTCACATGACGCTTCATCAGGAGGCGTGTCTGCGTCTCCTGATGGACGTCGGTCCGGTCTTCTCTCTGTCAGCTCTGTGTTTGGTCTCCAGCAGCTGCTGAGGGAAACATCTGGCTCTTTAGCAGCTAGACGCTCCGCTACGTCCAGCAGCTGCTGAGGGAAACATCTGGCTCTTTAGCTGCTAGACGCTCCGCTACGTTCAGCAGCTGCTGAGGGAAACATCTGGCTCTTTAGCAGCTAGACGCTCCGCTACGTTACGAGCTGAAAGTCTCTCTGAAGCTCCGTGAAGCCGAGCGGAGCTGCAGGTTCAGCTGACGGTTCAGCAGCAGCGTCGCTTCATACATTATTATAGAAATATACATTACAGCCGCTGGCAGCCGTAAGTCTGACATCGGTTACCATGGAAACCAGTACAGAGTCATTTAGCGTTGTTCTTCATTCTGCGTCCTGAACGTCGGACAACACAGAAACCCTCTGGACAATTTAACCATCAGACAGGTTCAAGATCTGACCAGCAGGTTGAAGTATTCACACTTTGTTTCTGACTAGTCAGCTGTTTCCTGGCTCTAAATACTACAATACCCATGGGCCTCCGCTGCTACGGAGAAATGCTCCCCGCGCTGACTGAACGTTGTGATGACGTGTACCTGCTGTGACCAATCACGTGTGATGACCGGCAGAGGTCGCACCGTCAGGTTATCAGCTGCAGACTGATCACAGCTGATCCTGCAGTTATCCCACCACCACTACCGTTGTGGAGTAATGTTGAACTGTGCAGTGGTCATTATTTCTGTACGGTCACTATTAGTAACCGTACAGCTTTAAAGTGCCCCCCCCCCCGTACCTGGCTCCGTTGCGTCCCGTGACGTCCACCGTCTCTCCAGGGAAGAACCGGTCTTTGACGAAGGCGTAGACGTCCTCGCAGAGCTCCGTCAGCCTGCAGCGTCGGCTCAGAGCGGCCAGGTGGAGCAGAGGAACCACCAGAGACGGAGGGAAGCTCTGCAGACTCTGCTTCGCCCGCCGCTCGCTCTCCACCGCCTCCAGGTAGGTCAGGCCCGCTCGCCCCGTCAGAGCGCAGCTCCACACCAAACTGTTGCACAGGATGGTCCGCTCGAAGAACTCGCTGAGGAGAGAGCGCACGAGGTCAGACATCGTCACGGCGGGGAAAATATCTGCTTACAATAGAAATCTATTCTCATAACAAACATTTACATGATTTCATATCTCGCTCTCCTCACGTCACATAAAGTTACATCAGCAGAGAACTGACGTCCCGATCAATACTTCAGTTTGTCCCCTGATGCACGTCAGCACTCCTCAGGACACGGAAATCACCTGACTGTCACCTTTACAAATACCTTACTTTTAGAACGTAGAAAAGGTTTCAGTCGTAGTCGTCTGGACGCTGTTTTCAGAATCAAGACGTTTCGGCTCCCATCCGGAAGTCATTCTCAATTGTGAAAATGGGACGGGAACTCCGAAATTTAAGCTACTCTGTGTTGCTTAAGCCCCGCCCTCAGGGAGGAGTCTACCTGAGTATCTGTTGATTAGCTAGTTTCACCTGAAACTGACCTCATAGTTTCCATGATGGCCCAGTAATCAGTAATCAGGCCTGTTGTTTTCTGGCTGCACCTCCCTCATCACTGTTAAGTACCTGATTAGCATGTGATCGGCTTGACCACGGTGTTAATACACTGTGGTAAACTTTGGGCAGGTTGAATCTCAGACCACCATTTCTGTTCAAAGAGGGGTTTTCTTTTTCCACAGAAATGGCTTCCTTGACTCCTCTTTCAAACCAACTCTTCTCTCTACTTAGACTCTTCACCTCGCCGTCTTCAAACGTGCGGTTTGTAGCTTTTAGATGCAAACGCACGGCGCTCTGCGATCCCGAGTTAGCGTGTCGTCTGTGCTGATAAAGTCTTTTGTGAAGCGGCTGTTTGGTCTCGCCTATGTACCGCTCTTTGCAGTTTTCCTCACTGCACTGAATGGAGTAAACTACATCGCTCTGTTTCTGTGTGGGCATCTTGTCCTCAGGGTGAACGAGTTTCTGTCTTAAAGTGTTGCCTGGTTTAAAGAAGACAGGAACATCGTGCTGTCTAAAGATCCTTTGTAGTTTTCAGACAGTCCAGATACATAAGGGATGGAGACGCCGTTCCTTCTTGGTTCAGTTACACTTTTGTCCTGTTTTTTTGGCTCTTTTAACTTTGTTGAGAGCCCAAGTAGGATAACCACAGGCTGAGAGAGCACTCTGGACATGCTTTCCTCTTTCTTCTTACTCTCTGAGCCGGTGGGCACTTCCTGAGGGCGGGGCTTAAGCAACACAGAGTAGCTTAAATGTCTGAGTTCTCAGACCATTTTCACAGTTGAGCATGACTTCCGGATGGGAGCCGAAACGTCTTGATTCTGAAAACAGCGTCCAGACGACTACGACTGAAACCTTTTCCACGATGGATACAGTCCTGGACGAAGGAGGGACGACACCGTCTAACTTTTAGAAATACAAACATGTTTTTACACGCTGTCTGAACTCAAGCTGCCAAACAAGAACTTTAAATAAAATGCAGCCTAAAACTGGAGACATTACGAGTTCAGTCAGGAACTAAACGATCAAAGGAAAAGTCATTGATTATCAATCTGATCAGATATTAAAGGGACACTTCACCGCTGGAAAGATGCTATTTTCATAAAACTGGGCTGTCTGTGCGGCAGAAAGACAGATATTTTTTAAATTGGCGCTACATGACCAGAGCACACAGAGGAAAGGGGCTGTGTTCCCTTTTGCTCAAAGGTAGAAAAACCCACAACAACCAGAATGCACTGGGGCCGTTGCCGTCCAAGGCCACTCCTACAAACAGCCGCTCAGAGCTGCTAACGTGAGGCTAAACTGCGCTAGCACCGGGTAACAAACGCTGCACGCGCTAAGCCTCGGAATCGACGTGCGTTGCGTGTTTTGGCTAACGCGCCGACGTCCGATTCCACACAGCAGCCGTTCAAAGCCACCTGACTCCTCTGACAAAAACAGCCATTTTAGCTGCAGAACACAGGAGTTGCTGGTCTTGGTTTCTGCGTTTCTGTGTGACTTTGGGGTTTTAACATGTTTAAAGAGTTTCCCTACGGGGATCAATAAAGTATTTGTGATTCCGATTAGTTCAGATCTATAAAACAAAGTCGCACAGAAACACAAACTAACTCGCCGATCAGGCAGCACGGAGGGAAGTGAACCATTGTCCATTTGCGTGCAATGATGCGAAGTTTCCCTTTAATACCAGATTTCAGTAAGAACCACGAAACGTTACGCAGCCGAACGTTAATGAAAACCACAAAGTTTGTGTTTCAGGACAAACTGAGTTATTTTAGGATAAATATTGATGTATTTCAGGTTGGATGGGTCCAGAACTGCAGTGAAACTGGGTTTGACTGAATTAACGTCACATAAGTGTGTTTATTTATATTTATATGTGTGTATATATGATGTTAATTCAATTATATTTTCATGACTCAGCAGACTGCCCTGAGCTCTGTAACATCACCTGTACTGAGCAGAACAGGTGTAACTGCCCTTTAACTGCCCCTCAGCAGGTGTGTTCAACAGTCCAAACTTTATTGAGTCCGCCTGCAGTGACAGCAGGCCCGTTTCTCTCCGCTAACGGCTAACACTAGCCGAGCTAACCGCCGACTGACAGCTTCTGTTAGCTAACAGCCGCCAACTCACTTTAGCTCAGCTAGCTAGCTAAGTTAGCCTCACGGTACACCTGCCCCGAACTGTTCGGTCCACTTCGGACACCGGCTACCTGTTGGAGCCGCCGTCCCACCTGTGGGCGGAGAGTTGCGTCTGTTCGTCGGTTTAACGCAAGTTTTACTTTTCATTCTGAATAAAAAAGTTGGCTTTTGTTTTACGTCGTCTGGAAGTTTTCCAACCGACCAACTGTCAGTCGGGACGCCGCTCAAACTTCGCCTCGGCGGCTCACAGGTGAGACAGGTGAGCTCTGAGATACTTACTCGTAGGACCTGAAGATTTCGTGCGTGATCTTACAGAGGAAGACCTCCTCGTCCGGCCGCAGGTCCGCCGGAGGTTTCTGTCGGATGAAGGCTTTTCTGTGGAGGAGCGGCATCTCTCGGCTCCGCGTCCACCGGCAGCACTTTGAAAAAACAAAAAAAAAGGAGGGAAACCGAGTCACAAAGACCGAATCTGAGACGCGAAGTCGGACAGAACGAACCCAACTCAAGCCTCAGCCGGGAACCGGAGTCCTGCGCTGGAAGAAGCGGAGCTGGGACCGAGCGGAGCGGGTCTTTTGTTAGACTCGGAGACGGTCTGCCCACATGGAAGTGTGCTGTTCGCCGTCTGAGACGCGGTTTCACTCCGAAACTGAGAAACACGCACTTTCCTCCGGCTCTCACGCACGGAATCACGGGACAAGCGGCTTCCCGCGGCCTGCACCGAGCTGCGTGCCGATTAACCGATAATCCGCGGTACGAATGGAAGAAGAAGTCCGCGGGCTGAGGGCTGAAAGCTGCTCACACTGGCGGCTTGTTGACCAAGTTTTTCGTCCACTTCACGGACCCGCGCGGAGCTCGGACACTTGAGTGTTTCGGCTCGTGCTGTCGGACGGGACGATTACCTGTTCACCACGATGTTACCTGTTTCTCTCATATTATTATTAAAGTATAAAGTATTTCTGATTTTCTGATTTTGATATTCTCATAATACTGCTGCTCGAACTGAAGACGTTTAGAAATAAATAAGTTCGGAGACAGATAATACAATATAGTTTCTACAACTAAATACAATTAATAATAATAATAATAATAACAGTGGGGCTGCAATCGTCGATTAATCAGCTGAACATTTTCTCGATTAATCTATAAAATAGCAGAATAGTGAAAACCGTCTCACTTTGTCCAAGTTAATTAAATATAAGTCTGGTAATTAGATACCAAACACAGACCAACAGAAAAGCTGGAGACACGAGAAGCCATGAACATCTTACATCTTTGCTTAAGAAACTATTTAAACTATAAACCAATTATCAAAATAGTTGCAGATTTATTTTCTGACGATTAATTATTTGTCTCAGATCTAAAAATAAATAATAATAATTTCTAATGAAAATAACTGTTGGACCTGCTGCATTATATTTATTGTTAATGAGTTTACACTTTTTAATTTGTGTAAATTACTTTTCTTTTATTAGCCAGGCTGGTTTCTTGCAGCTCAGTGATGTTGTGACACACACACACACACACACACACACACACACACACACACACACACACACACACACACACACACGAAGTTAAACAGATGGTGAAGTCAGACCAGTTCAGAGTCTCATCTTGTGTTTCCGAGTTGAAGTGCGTCACCTGAACGCACCACTCGGAGTGAGTAAGTGGGCGGGGCTTCGCTGTACCCCTCGGCGTCGGTTGGTCGGCCGTCCTGCCGCTCCTCCGCTGCCAGCCAATGGTTGCCGTGGAAACGGCCCCAAAAGCACCGCGGTGACGTCAGAGGAGTGAACGGCAGGAAGCAGTGACGAGGGCATCTGCGTCATCAGAGAGTTTAAACTGAAGCAATGAGGTGCAGGTGTTTTAAAGGCTTTCTTCCACGGGAACCGGAGGAGTGACACGTTGCGTCTTACAGACAGGAAGTGGGCTCGCACTTCTGAACCGAGGACGAAGCGAAGGTTTAACCACGTCGCGGTCAGTGAACCTCGACCACCAACTGCTGGCTCAAAAGAAACGGTTTGCTAGCAACAAGACACGTGCGCTAAGATGTCCGACAGGGACGTCGGGAACGGGACAAAGGAGGTCTGATAATGGATTTGGACTCTGAAAGTACTCATGTGCACCTCCACCCCGATCTCCGTCAAACGTCCCACAGAGGCTCTGCACTGAAGAGCGCCGCGAGAGAAGACGCGCTTTCTAATGCTGACATCATAAAAGTTAAGGGGCCGAACGGCCGCTTTTCTAAGTTTGAGCAGATGAAAACCCAGCCGAGACGGGCGCCGAGACGGGCGCCGAGACGGACGGCGAGCAGCTGACTGAAGCAGCCAGAGGACCAGAACAGGCGTCGCTGCGCAGTCGGCCGCTCAGCAGAGGAAGAATCGTTAAGCAGCTTTAGGTTCGAGGGAGGGGCCGTGACGTACGGACTCTGGCGGGCGGCGACGACCTAACTTATTTGGAGGGACGGTGCAGAAACACACTCGGGCCCCTGGCGACGGGCTGGGCCCTGCTGCGTTGCTGACGGTGACTTCCTGCGTCACATGATGTCACTGATTCTTAAGGTGACTGTACACCTGTACGTTTATTCTGTATTTTCACGCCTACATTACGTTCACTTCATTATAACGTTTCCTACCTGAGAATCTCTCATTTTCCGGCATTTTCTGCCTGTTTCTGTTTGAAACTCGAAGCACAAAACGAGCACACGTGGCGCCCGGAGGAGGCGGCGGCTGCAGGAGGAGGTGGCGCCCAGAGGAGGAGGTGGCGCCCGCAGGAGGAGGTGGCGCCCGCAGGAGGAGGAGGTGGCGCCCGCAGGAGGAGGTGGCGCCCGTATAGATCAAGTTCCTGCAAGAACAGTTCAGCACTCAACATTCAGAAGTTCTGCGTTCGACTTCTAACCAGCAGATGTTTCCAATCCAGGATTAACTTCCGGCTGTTATCTTCATCTTCGTCCTCCTCCTCCTCCTCCTCTTCCTCCTCCTCTTCTTCTTCTTCTCCTCCTCCTCCTCCTCCTCCTCCTCGTCTTCCTCCTCCCAGATGAATTACAACCCATTTTGCAGGTACCAAACAACAGAACAGAGACGTCCGGGTTGTTGGAAATGAAATAAGAATTTATTAAATGATGATATATTTGGTGATTTGGTGAAAACTACAGCAGACAGAATATTGGGTGATAATGAAATGAGTCACAGAGAAATAAAAAATAATAATATAGCTAAAGAAATCAGTATTATGGACGAGTTAAACACATCAATGATTAAAGATCATCTTTTAGAGGAAGAGGAAGAAGAAGAAATACAAATGAAAGCCTGAAGCAGGACGTGGATCTAACGTATATATTGAAATGGCTGAAGGTGCCTTTATTCCGTCTGGAGCCAACAGGAGTTTCCCCCCGGGGATCAATAAAGTATCATTTCCAACCCTTCGGACGTTTCAAAGCATGCAGGTTCATTTTACAGTGATATGTATAAACTACAGAATGGACCCCGCGGTCTCTGAACTCAGAGGCAAACGGAAACCGCCGGGCGCTGGTGGGCAAACGGGAAACCGCCGGGCGCTGGTGGGCAAACGGAAACCGCCGGGCGCTGGTGGGCAAACGAGAAACAGCCGGGCGCTGGTGGGCAAACGGAAACCGCCGGGCGCTGGTGGGCAAACGGGAAACCGCCGGGCGCTGGTGGGCAAACGGGAAACAGCCGGGCGCTGGTGGGCAAACGGGAAACCGCCGGGCGCTGGTGGGCAAACGAGAAACCGCCGGGCGCTGGTGGGCAAACGGGAAACCGCCGGGCGCTGGTGGGCAACGGAAACCGCCGGGCACTGGTGGGCTTTCTGCCGCCTTCCGTGCACGAAAGTCCTTTATTGGAATTATTTAAAGAATGTGTTGTTAGAAAAGAAATGTCCACAACTATGAAACAGGCCGTAATAACTCTGATCCCCAAACCTGAGAAAGACCTTTCACGCGTTCCAAGATCATCTGCCGAACGTTTAAAGAAAGCTCGTGACGAGATCAGACCGGGCTTCATGACAAACCGTCTCAGAAGCTACATTATTAGACTTGTCCTTCGCTAACGGATTCTTCTGCTGACGCTGGAACGGACGCTCTGACAGTATTTCCTGCCTTTTATAAAGCATTCGAGACTGTCGAACGTCGCTTCTTATTCACGGCGCTCCAGACTTTTGGTTTTGGTCAAAACTTAGTTTGGACAGCTGAAATGTCCAGTTTCACCTTTTGTGTTTGTGATCGTGGTTCAATCACTCTCATTGCACATTGTTCACAGTCCAGTTATTAAAGCTGTAGCTGTAGAAAGCAGACCAGTTAGCCGATGATAGAAAACTAAATCTGAATGTGAAGTTTAATGTTTGTGTCGGACTGAGGGAAAAACTAATGTAGCTGTTGAGAAATGTGGTGAATATGG
>CM050850.1:29770481-29802981 GCA_027580175.1 Siniperca scherzeri
CACACACAGACACACACACACATTAATGACATCATGCATTGTCTGCAGTTTTTTCAGTTAATTTTCTTTCTGACTTGAGACTTGAGCCTCATCAGACTGTCAGCATGTGGTCTGCTGGGTTCCTCTGGGTTCCCCTGGGTTCCTCTGGGTTCCTCTGGGTTCCTCTGGTTCTACTGACCCCGTACAGGACGGCCCCCAGCCTGGAGCCCACGTCCACCAGCAGCCGGCCGCTCAGGTCTGGAAGAACGTTCTCGAACAGAAACCGAAGCTCCGATATCGAGAACGAGTGAGAGATGAAGTCTGCAGGAGAAAAACAGAAGAAGAAGAAGGTGAAGCAGGAAGAACAAAGAGGCCGAGTGTGATGAAGACGATGAAGACGTTCCTCACCGAGCGCTGCGGTTCTGTAGGATCCACAGGTGAGACAGTACGAGCGACTCATGGCTCCCTCCTCGCACAGAGAGTCCACCTGATCGTCATCGTACAGGAAACCGTCAACGTGGACCGTCGGCCGAGAACGCTGCTGCATCTGAAACACCACCTTCATCGTCAACACCGACACCACCTTCATCATCATTAACACTGACACCACCTTCATCATCAACACTGACACCACCTTCATCATCATTAACACTGACACCACCTTCATCATCATTAACACCGACACCACCTTCATCGTTAATACTGACACCACCTTCATCATCATCAACACCGACACCACCTTCATCGTTAACACCGACACCACCTTCATCATCATTAACACCGACACCACCTTCATCATTAACACCGACACCACCTTCATCATCATCAACACCGACACCACCTTCATCGTTAATACTGACACCACCTTCATCATCATCAACACCGACACCACCTTCATCGTTAACACCGACACCACCTTCATCATCATTAACACCGACACCACCTTCATCATCATCAACACCGACACCACCTTCATCATCATTAACACCGACACCACCTTCATCGTCAACACTGACACCACCTTCATCATCATTAACACCGACACCACCTTCATCATCATTAACACCGACACCACCTTCATCGTCAACACTGACACCACCTTCATCATCATCAACACCGACACCACCTTCATCATTAACACCGACACCACCTTCATCATCATTAACACCGACACCACCTTCATCATCATTAACACCGACACCACCTTCATCGTTAATACTGACACCACCTTCATCATCATTAACACCGACACCACCTTCATCATCATTAACACTGACACCACCTTCATCGTTAACACCGACACCACCTTCATCATCATTAACACCGACACCACCTTCATCATTAACACCGACACCACCTTCATCATCATCAACACCGACACCACCTTCATCGCTAACACCGACACCACCTTCATCGTCAACACCGACACCACCTTCATCATCAACACCACCTTCATCATCATTAACACCGACACCACCTTCATCGCTAACACCGACACCACCTTCATCGTCATCAACACTGACACCACCTTCATCATCATCAACACTGACACCGTCTTCATCAACACTGACACCACCTTCATCAGTAACACTGACACCACCTTCATCATCAGTAACACCGACACCACCTTCATCGCTAACACCGACACCACCTTCATCGTTAATACTGACACCACGCTCATCATCATCATCAACACCGACGCCACCTTCATCATCATTAACACCGACACCACCTTCATCATTAACACGACACCACCTTCATCGTTAATACTGACACCACGCTCATCATCATCATCAACACCGACACCACCTTCATCATCACTAACACCGACACCACCTTCATCATCAACACTGACACCACCTTCATCATCATCAACACTGACACCGTCTTCATCAACACTGACACCACCTTCATCAGTAACACTGACACCACCTTCATCATCAGTAACACCGACACCACCTTCATCGCTAACACCGACACCACCTTCATCGTTAATACTGACACCACGTTCATCATCATCATCATCAACACCGACGCCACCTTCATCATCATTAACACCGACACCACCTTCATCGCTAACACCGACACCACCTTCATCGTCATCAACACTGACACCACCTTCATCATCATCAACACTGACACCGTCTTCATCAACACTGACACCACCTTCATCAGTAACACTGACACCACCTTCATCATCAGTAACACCGACACCACCTTCATCGCTAACACCGACACCACCTTCATCGTTAATACTGACACCACGTTCATCATCATCATCATCAACACCGACGCCACCTTCATCATCATTAACACCGACACCACCTTCATCGCTAACACCGACACCACCTTCATCGTTAATACTGACACCACGTTCATCATCATCATCAACACCGACACCACCTTCATCATCACTAACACCGACACCACCTTCATCGTCATCAACACTGACACCACCTTCATCATCATCAACACTGACACCGTCTTCATCAACACTGACACCACCTTCATCAGTAACACTGACACCACCTTCATCATCAGTAACACCGACACCACCTTCATCGTTAATACTGACACCACCTTCATCGTTAACAACACCGACACCACCTTCATCATCAACACTGACACCACCTTCATCATCATTAACACCGACACCACCTTCATCGTTAATACTGACACCACGTTCATCATCAACACCGACACCACCTTCATCATCACTAACACCGACACCACCTTCATCGTCATCAACACTGACACCACCTTCATCATCATCAACACTGACACCGTCTTCATCAACACTGACACCACCTTCATCAGTAACACCGACACCACCTTCATCATCAGTAACACCGACACCACCTTCATCGCTAACACCGACACCACCTTCATCATTAACACCGACACCACCTTCATCATTAACACTGACACCACCTTCATCAGTAACACTGACGCCACCTTCATCATCAGTAACACCGACACCACCTTCATCATCAACACCGACACCACCTTCATCATCATTAACACCGACACCACCTTCATCATCATTAACACCGACACCACCTTCATCATCAACACCGACACCACCTTCATCATTAACACGGACACCACCTTCATCGTTAATACTGACACCACCTTCATCATCATCAACACCGACACCACCTTCATCATTAACACTGACACCACCTTCATCATCAACACTGACACCACCTTCATCATCATTAACACTGACACCACCACACAGCCTCCATTGCATTGCAGTAGTACTACAGTAGTATTGCGGTGGTGCTACGGTGGTGCTACAGTGGTATTGCAGTGGTGCTGCGGTGGTGCTACAGTGGTACTGCGGTGGTGCTACAGTGGTGCTGCAGTGGTGCTACAGTGGTATTGCGGTGGTGCTACAGTGGTGCTACAGTGGTGCTGCAGCAGTGGTGCTGCGGTGGTGCAGCAGTGGTGCAGTGGTGCTGCGGTGGTGCTACAGTGGTGCTGCGGTGGTGCTGCAGCAGTGGTGCTGCGGTGGTACTGCAGTGGTGCTGCAGCAGTAGTATTGCAGTAGTGCTACAGTAGTACTGCAGTAGTACTGCAGTAGTACTACAGTAGTGCTGCAGTAGTACTGCAGTAGTACTACAGTAGTATTGCAGTAGTACTACAGTAGTGCTACAGTAGTACTACAGTAGTGCTACAGTAGTACTGCAGTAGTACTACAGTACCTTGCTGTATGCAGTAGTCTCAGAGGGAAACATGGCGTCTGCAGGCAGACGGACTCTCAGCTCGTCTGAGATGTTCTGCAGAATCGCCGTCTTGTTGTGTGACAGCAGCTCGTCCAACTCATCTGAGGAGGAAGCAACAGGTGAAGCAACAGATGAACAGGTGAAGCAACAGGTGAAGCAACAGGTGAAGCAACAGGTGAAGCGTACGGAGGCCCAAAGTGGCCAAAATAAATTAACAACAATGTCGCTTGTTCCATAAGGAGACATTTAAAATAACAGAGCTGTAATATGTGAGCTGAACTAAACCAGACGGCTTCTTTTAATTAAAACTAAATGAATGATTTTTAATCAAGTAAAACACAAAGAAACCTCGTAGATGAGACCTGAGAGTTATTTAAAGTGATCAGAATCAGAATCACTTTATTGATCCTGAGGGGAAACTCTCTGTTCCAGCAGCTCGCCTCCACACAGGAAGAGAAGCACTGAGCAAATCAGTTAACACACTGTAATACAGCTCAGGCAGATGAAGTGCACAGTGGACATAAAGTTTAAAAACACCCACAGAAACTTTGGTTCAATCATTCAAAGTGATTTAACATGTAAAGACATTTTGAAGCATTTAGAAAAGTGATGTTTGCCTCAGAAATCCCTGAAGAATAAAACATCTTTGTGTTTAACGAGAGCAGCTAAATAAAGTAAACACGGCGTTTGTTTAACCAGCTCCGCCTCAAACTCCGCAGAGGGAACATGGAGGTATGATACCGGTTATTAAATCAGCTGACCATCGATCAACTTATTGATCAGTGACGGAGATGTCTGCCACGTGATCGGCTCACATGTTCGGCTGTGCTGTCAGTAGTGAGAGCAGGTGTGTTCACCTGAGTGTCTGATCCAGTTCAGCAGTTTGGGGAGTTCCGACGGGTTCACTTTGCTCAGCAGCTGCTTCACTTCGGATTTCGCTTCAGAAAAATTCATCTTCGAACTCAAAATGTGTCAGAAACGAGTTTCAGGGTTTTCCTGCTCAGACCGCAGCTCTCGGGAACGCGTCTGTCATTTAAGGTGGAACCGGAAACTCGCATCTATCGCTTCTTGTTAGCCGCCAGCGATCAGACATTTACTTACCTGTTCAGGTGATGACGCTTTTAAAGTGCGACGTAAACACAGGTGTGACCGTTAAAAGACATTTAGATTAAAATCACACTTCCCTCCGCTTCAATCGTTCAGACCACCTTAAGACAAAAAAAAAAAAAAAACAGGCCCCGGAAGCAGTTGTTGTTTTCTTTCGAAAAACTTTATTGAGTTGGACGCGTTTACAGTTCACAGTTATATACAGTGTAATAAAACAGCGCTTTAATGTTTGTATTCACGATGTGTCATCTTTAAAGAGTCTGTGAGTGTCTGTAAATCTGAGAATAAATAAGTAAATTAAAATGAATAAATAAATAAAACAGTGCTTCTGTTTCCTTCAAGGATTTCACACTTTACATCAGAACTGTTGAATATTCTCTTCAAATAAAAAATGGATAGTTTTTATTTATAGTTTACATTTTTCGATGAGCGTGAGTTCACAGAAATGTTCAAATGAAGTGAAAGAAAAGAAAAACGCGAAGAGTAAATAACAAAAAGAGTGGAGCTGCACCTGCCAATCATTTAAAAGATCGATCAGTGTGACTGTGTTCCTGGTGAATGATCAGTAATAAAGGATGTTTAAAGGCCAGACAGAAGCCCGAGGAACAGGAAGGAGGTTTGATCGATAATGATTATTATCAATATAGTAACTGATTCCTGTAACTTCGGGCTAACTCGTAGCTAACTGATCTCTGCAGGTCAGTTAGCTAGCGGTGGCGGCGCTGACGTGTTCGAACGGCGGTTTGCAGCCGCCATTAAATGCAGAGAAGAAGAAGCGCGCCGCCGACAGCTTCCGGGTCTGCGTGGATTCGATGACGATCCTCCGGCAGAGGTTTGTTTCCAGCGGCTGTTTGCTCCAAGTCTCCGACTGTCGGTAAGAAAGACGTTTCTCTTCCCTTCAGCCAGCTCGTGCTGCCGTCGCACACTTTATTCTCCGCGTGACACACTGTACAGCTAACACACAGCTAACTGCTAACCTCCGCTCTCCGCGAGCGGCGACGGCTAACTGCTAACTGCTAAGCTAACGTTAGCGCCAACAAACGCTGTAAACAGCTGACATGTTGGTACAAAACTGAAAACCAGCAGCGCGATCGACTGACGATCGATCAACATGATGATCGGCGTGATGACGTCATTAGAGATGGGGCTGAGGTCGAAATGATCGATAATCAACAGGTTTTTCAGTTTTTGTGACTTTAAGCTGAGTGAGAGTAAACATTCATCCTGACGTCACCGGTCAGCCTTTAAAACGTCCAGCGGACCCGCAGGATCCGAGACCCGCCGGAGCCGGACCCGCCGGAGCCGGACCCGCAGGAGCCGAGACCCGCAGGATCACAGACCCGCAGGATCCGGACCCGCAGGAGCCTGGACCCGCAGGATCCGGACCCGCAGGAGCCTGGACCCGCCGGAGCCGAGACCCGCAGGATCCGGACCCGCAGGATCCGAGACCCGCAGGATCACAGACCCGCCGGAGCCGGACCCGCAGGATCCGAGACCCGCCGGAGCCGGACCCGCAGGATCCGAGACCCGCAGGATCCGAGACCCGCAGGAGCCGAGACCCGCCGGAGCCGAGACCCGCCGGAGCCGGACCCGCCGGAGCCGAGACCCGCCGGACCCGCAGGATCACAGACCCGCAGGATCAGAGACCCGCGGGATCCGGACCCGCAGGGTGGTTTTAAAGGGATCTCTGCTGAAGAGTCACAAACCCGTCCCTGTTCGTCCGTTGAAGTCTCCACAGGTTCAGTCGGACCAGCAGCTGAGCGTCAGAGCTGAATAAACCACTTTGGGGAATAAAACGTCAGAAATCGGCGAAAGATCCCGAAGTCGACACTTTAAACGTGTGTTTTGTCGACGACAAACAAACAAACTTCGTTTATTATCAGAAGGAAATCAGAAAATATTCATATTCAGGACCGGAGTTTCGGCTCGTTAGTGAAAAAGTGACTGAAGCGATCAATCGATTATCCGAACAGCTGCTGATCGTTTTCTTCTGCAGCTCCAGAGTTTAGAAACGTCACAAACCCCCAGATCTCATTTCCTGTTGATCCACTGATTAGGTAACTGTTTCAGATCGAGATCAATAACACAACTCTAATAATAATAATTAATAATAAGACGAATCTGAAAGCCAAACAAACATGGACGCCTCACATCAACCAGAGCGGCGGCGGCGGCGTGGAATAAAGGGACGTTTGATGGTAGAAACGCCTTCAGCAGCACAACCCGCCGACAGAAGGACGCCTCTCTGAAGCGCGTTCAGCGTTTCAGCATCAGTCCCGTTGCTATGGTTACCCGCGGATCTGCTGTCCGCGAACGCGTCGCGTTGTGTTTAAAGACCTCTGTCTGTGACTGTAGAGCTTTGCTGACGTGTTGACCTTTCTCCCCTCTGTACAGGAAGTGTGTGTTGCGTGCTGTGACCTTCACCTGTCAGCTGACCTGCTGACTCACTGAGCGCGCTCAGTAGGGGGGTTCCCCTCCACACTCACACACAGATTTCTGCTCTAACACGCGCACGGTAACTTCCTGTCTCTGCACTCGATCCAAACACATACACACACTTCAGTTAAACTAACACTTATTGATTATTATTATTGATAACCGTCCTGCAGTTTGAGGGTTAATAATCGATCGTATTGATCGTATTGCACTTTACTGCATTTATCTGACGGCCGGAGTTACGAACGGAGCGCGACAATGCGATGAAGTCGTCATAAATCCTAATAATGTGACTCAGATGCTCTGTTTGTTTCAGGACTAGTTCAGACCGCCATCATGGTGTTAGCCGACCTGGGGAGGAAGATCACCTCGGCGCTGAGGTCGCTCAGCAACGCCACCATCATCAATGAAGAGGTAACTCGTGACGTGCTGAGGTCATGTGACCAAACTCGCACAGAAACTTTCAGATATCTTCTGATTATTTTAACTTTGTTCTCGTTTTATTTATTTAAGTCCTGAATGATTCATTTAGTAAACTTAATCAGATCTTCTGGTCTGGACTTTGTCCCGCCGCTGAGTCGACGTGGATCAGTACGACGGATAAGTCGCGTCTTCAGTTAAATACTCTGATGATGAAAATCCACCGTGCTTAGTGAGTCCAGGAAGTCCCGCGGGGTCCTGAGAGGAGCATCGTCCAATCACAGATCTGTTAGCGTCCGTCTGTGTGTTTCAGGTGTTGAACGCCATGCTGAAGGAGGTGTGTGCTGCTCTGCTGGAGGCCGACGTCAACATCAAACTGGTCAAACAGCTAAGAGAGAATGTCAAGTGAGTATAAAACACCTGATCCGGGATCCAAACCCGAGTCCTGATCCGGGATCTAAACCTGGTCCAGGTCAGTCCAGCGGGTGTGACTGAACTGTGTTCTCTGTCTGTGGTCTTTGTCCCTGCAGGTCTGCCATAGATCTGGAGGAGATGGCTTCGGGTCTGAACAAGAGGAGGATGATCCAACACGCCGTCTTCAAGGAGCTCGTCAAGGTCAGATCATCGGGCCTGGAAAAGTCCTGGAAGAGTCCTGGAAGAGTCTGGGAACTAAAAATGAGTTTTTTTAGGAATTAAAATATTTTGAGACAGTCAGATATCTTTAACCTGTTAGAAAAGTCAGATTTTGGTTCTGAACTAACTGAGAATCAGCTACAGGGTGTGTATCATGTATGTATAAAGTATAAAGTATTTCTGTATACTGTGTGTATACTGTGTGTATTGTGTGTGTGTATCGTGTGTACTGTGTGTATTTGCAGCTAGTGGACCCTGGTGTGAAGGCCTGGACTCCCACGAAAGGAAAGAACAACGTCATCATGTTTGTTGGTCTGCAGGGCAGCGGGAAAACTACAACCTGCTCCAAGGTGACATCACACACCTGAGACATAACCCCACCCCCAGTAGTCTGACGCAGAGCGCCCCCTGCTGTCTGTCTGTCTGTTGTCACACTGACTGCTTTGTTTCCTGCAGCTGGCCTATTATTACCAGAGGAAAGGCTGGAAGACCTGTCTGATCTGTGCCGACACCTTCAGAGCTGGTAAACAACGCTTCGACTGCTTTCAATCACCTGACACGACGCTTCGACTGCTTTCAATCACCTGACCCGACGCTTCGACTGCTTTCATTCACCTGACACGACGCTGCGACTGCTTTCAATCGCCTGACACGACGCTGCGACTGCTTTCAATCGCCTGACCCGACGCTGCGACTGCTTTCAGGCACCTGACACGACGCTTCGACTGCTTTCAATCACCTGACCCGACGCTGCGACTGCTTTCAATCGCCTGACACGACACTGCGACTGCTTTCAATCGCCTGACCCGACGCTGCGACTGCTTTCAATCGCCTGACCCGACGCTGCGACTGCTTTCAGGCACCTGACACGACGCTTCGACTGCTTTCAATCACCTGACCCGACGCTGCGACTGCTTTCAATCGCCTGACACGACGCTGCGACTGCTTTCAATCGCCTGACACGACGCTTCGACTGCTTTCAATCGCCTGACACGACGCTGCGACTGCTTTCAATCGCCTGACACGACACTGCGACTGCTTTCAATCGCCTGACCCGACGCTGCGACTGCTTTCAGGCACCTGACCCGACGCTTCGACTGCTTTCAATCACCTGACACGACGCTTCGACTGCTTTCAATCGCCTGACACGACGCTTCGACTGCTTTCAATCGCCTGACACGACACTGCGACTGCTTTCAATCGCCTGACACGACGCTTCGACTGCTTTCAATCGCCTGACACGACGCTGCGACTGCTTTCAATCGCCTGACACGACGCTGCGACTGCTTTCAGTCGCCTGACACGACGCTGCGACTGCTTTCAATCGCCTGACACGACACTGCGACTGCTTTCAATCGCCTGACACGACGCTTCACATCCTTTCAATCGCCTGACACGACGCTGCGACTGCTTTCAATCGCCTGACACGACGCTTCACATCCTTTCAATCGCCTGACACGACGCTGCGACTGCTTTCAATCGCCTGACACGACGCTGCGACTGCTTTCAATCGCCTGACACGACGCTTCGACTGCTTTCAATCGCCTGACACGACGCTTCGACTGCTTTCAATCGCCTGACACGACACTGCGACTGCTTTCAATCGCCTGACACGACGCTGCGACTGCTTTCAGTCGCCTGACACGACGCTGCGACTGCTTTCAGTCGCCTGACACGACGCTGCGACTGCTTTCAGTGCTTCAACTTGATACTTGAACTTGACTCAAAACCTAAACTTATTGACACTTTAACTACATGCAGCACTTCCATTGTTTCTTCTGTCAACTTCAACTTCAACTGTTTTAGTCTTTAAAATGTTTCAGCAGCAGATTTTCAGATGATCCTCGTCTCTTCTCTCAGGTGCCTTCGATCAGCTGAAACAGAACGCCACCAAAGCCAGAATCCCCTTCTACGGCAGGTGAGTTACTCCTCAGCGGTAAGACAGGTGGCGCCCCCTGCTGTCTGCTGACTGTGTGTCGCACCTGTGTCACACCTGTGTCGTGTTCAGTTACACAGAGATGGACCCGGTGGTGATCGCCGCGGAGGGTGTCGAGAAGTTCAAAGCGGAGAACTTTGAGATCATCATCGTGGACACGAGCGGACGACACAAACAGGAAGACTCGCTGTTCGAGGAGATGCTGCAAGTCTCCAACGCTGTGGTGAGTACCTGAACGCACCGCCAGTACCTGAACGCACCGCCAGTACCTGAACGCACCGCCGCAGGCCTGTGGTCGTATCTGAAGTGACTGAAGGTGTTTGAAGTGTTGTGACAGTGCGTCAGGTGACTGAAGGGGTGTGAAGTGGTCTGTGCTCGGTACCTGCAGCAGTGCGTTCAGATACCTGCGTGTTTCTCTCTACCTGTGTTTCTATAGCAACCAGACAACATTGTGTACGTGATGGACGCGTCGATCGGTCAGGCCTGTGAGTCTCAGGCCAAAGCCTTCAAAGACAAAGTGGACGTGGCGTCGGTGATCGTCACCAAACTGGACGGACACGCTAAAGGAGGAGGAGCTCTGAGCGCGTAAGACCATCATCCTCTGCTGCCTCGTGATGTCACAGCACCGCGTGATTCTCTGTCATCGTCGTGTTGACGTTGTTCTTCTTCTGCTGTTCCCCGTCAGTGTGGCGGCCACCAGGAGTCCCATCATCTTCATCGGAACGGGAGAACACATCGACGACTTCGAGCCGTTTAAGACTCAGCCGTTCATCAGCAAGCTGCTGGGTAAGCCGCTTCACTTCCTACAGCGTGGTGATTTACGGTCAGCGTGCTGTCATCAGACACACACATCTATCCGTCCGTATGTAGATATTATACAAGCTGCGTTTCCTCAGGAGAGGTGAATTACTGGATACATCACAACCTGTCGACCCAACACCAGTAAATCGATCCATAAGAGAGAAAAGGTTATCAACAGTTTGGAGTCAGTGTTCATCTGTAGAAGCACCTGCACGTCAGTAAGAGCTCAGACGATGGGAACGTTAGCTTCATGTGTTCAAGTGAGGAAGGCTCCAGCCTCCTCATCGCTCCACACACAGCCGAGGCTTTTATCTTCGTCACGTCGGCAGTTATTCCCTCCGTCTGCTTCTGCTGCACTTTGTGGCGTCTTTCTTTTATCGATACGCCATCTTTTACTCCTCAGCCAAGCGTGAACGCTTGTTTGCAGAATCTCAGGTTCTGGAGTTTCCACTCGGGTTTTTAGTGCAGGCGGAGGGAAACGCACCTGTCGTCACCGGACCCCTCATTTATACAGCCAGATATATGCAAGCTACAGCATTACAGTAAATAACATGTTGTCGTTAGTGTTTCCATGGAAACCCTCAGTAACTCCTCCTCTTCCCGTCAGGAATGGGGGACATCGAGGGTTTGATCGACAGAGTGAACGAGCTGAAGCTGGACGACAACGAGGAACTGATCGACAAACTGAAACACGGTGAGAAACTAAACACGAGCTGAGCCTCTGTAACGCTCTGTACCACCATCATCGTCATCATCATCATCATCATCGATGAGAGCAGCACATCCGGGTACTTTGCCCCTGCGTCAAGCCCCGCCCCCTTTTGGGTGAAAGCTGCCCTCTAATTTGACCGGACGGGTCTTCGCCAGTTTAAAAGCATAAAATCAGAATAAAGTATTGCTTTTTAGCACAAATCCTCCGGCCAGTCAGGCAGACGATTACGTCCTGTCCTTTCAGTCTGCCTCCATCCGAGTGGACGAACAGCCCCACCCAGAGGTGGAGGTGTCCCATCCGTCTGTCCGATGTCACGTTACTGTAAACCAATTACAACTCGGGTTTAGCGAGCTAACTAGCATCCTGCAACTGTAAGCTAGACACACACACACACACTCTCTCACACACACACACACTCACAGAAACACACACACACACACTCACAGAAACACACACACACACACTCACAGAAACACACACACACACACTCACAGAAACACACACACACACACTCTCTCCTAAGAAAACACAAACGTGAGACTTGACCAAAGCATTAGTTTTTGGTTGATCTATAAACACTGCAGGCTGCTGAGGTAATGATCGGCAGGTAATGCGTCAGCTGTGCCGCTGAACAGATTTCTTCACGTTCCTCGTCTTTGACTCGATCTTGACTTCATCGTCATGTTTGCCTCGGACGTACCCGTCGCCCGGCCGCAGATCTCGTCGTGCTGTCCGTCCGTCGCTGTCTGGGAAAGGAAACTGTAAAACCGTTTGAGCAGCTTTGAGCATTTTTACAGCGCTTGATTTCACCCGAGAGGGGGCGTGGTCGTTCTGATGACGGGGAAGTGACGAATGCCTGCCCTCGTGAATCATCACGTGGTGACGTCATTTACACAACTGTAACGTGTGACTCATTGCATTGTGGGATTGTTAGCGGACAGCGAGGTTCTGGAAGTGAAAATCGCGTTCGTATTCTTATTGGAGGATTCAGATTTTGACCCGTAATGTCGTAACCGTCGCCGGTAGACTCGCCGCGCGCTGTGAGATTGTGAAGCGATGTTTATGCTCCTGTAGAAGCCGCGAGTCCGATATCGACTTCTTTTTAGAAAAACATGTTGTTGTTTGCGATCGCACGGAGAAGTACTACATTACCCACAATCCTAAAGTGTTACAGCAACGTCTCTGATTGGTGGAGCTAGCTGTTACCATGGAAATGTTTACCGGACCGGCAAACGGCTAGTGAGTTACTTTATTTACACAGTTCGCTGCTTCCACTGAACTCTGCGACGGCTTACGTCTCGTTTACCGCCGAGCAGCCATGTTTTCTTAGAGAATCATTACAGCGCTGTAATAATGACGAAGGTTAATTCAAGAAGAAACGCGCTACGATCGTTTAGTTTGGAAATTGTTGGAAAGGTATCGTTAGCAAAGGTTCATGGGATGCGTAGTTCCTTCACTCTTAAAATAGTCATGGGCACAGTCTTGTACCTTTTGCCTTCTTTTTCATTCTCCAATCTTTTTTTGCTCCGAATCAAAGGTTTTATGGTCACGATTCCTCTCGCCGTTGGCCGGCTCGCTTCCCGGCTTAAAACTCTTTCTGAAACGTCGGTTCACTTCCAGAACCGGAGCCGTTAAAGTGGGCGGTCACTGTTTTACACTAAATTTACACTGGGACACATAAAATGGAGGACAGTAAATAAAGTGCAACACGGCTCGACTCGCCTGGAGAACACGCAGTGCATTATGGGTATGTTCGCTGACTGTGACCTCTGACCTCCAGGTCAGTTCACCCTCAGAGACATGTACGAGCAGTTCCAGAACATCATGAAGATGGGACCCTTCGGACAGATCATGGTAAACACACCAACTCTCACCTGCAGCGCAATAACACTGCCAACACCTGAGCCTGAGTCACATGACCTCTCCTGCAGGCACATGAAGTACGTAGACCTTAGTCACGTGACCCTAGAAACAGAGTCTGCGAGTCTCGAGCCACGGGACTTAAGACCCCCACACCTCGGCGGGCCGCCCCGCTGCACTCAAAGGTCAGATTAGTTCAACTCTGAAAGGTCAGCGGCAACCGATGAGATAGCGGCTGTGTCACGTAGCCGGGAGCGACAGGTGCGCGCAGGGAGGTAGACAGCGATGCGAGGAAAACTGTGGTTCACAGTTCTACAACAGCATCTGAACTTAACCACGACCCCAGGAAAGGTAATGCAGTCACATGGGGCTACCAGGTTTGGGAATAGGCAAACTTCTTACAGAGTGAAGGCAGCGTTAGGCTCGAGTTACAGCTTTTGGACAGTCGCGGGACTCCAGACAGATTTAGTTTTTCTTATTTATTGTTATTGATATCGTATACCTCCATGACTCTCGACAGCACACGCACCTCTGTTCATTACTTATGACATATTTAGTTACATTGTATTATTATACTGTACTTTCATCATCAACCAGTAAACCCACTTGGTACTCGACACTTAGTTTATCTTATACTTATACCGACAGGATACTTCATTTACTTTCTGACCTGTTTTATAGTTTTATAGTGTATCATATTGTTTGCTTACTTCCTCCTGTGTGCGCTGACGTAAAGGCGAGCTGCTGTAACAAAGAGTTTCCCCTCAGGATCAATAAAGGATTTCTGATTGTGATATTTACAGATTTGTAGGAACACATCAGTTACACGTTTGAAACCCTGAGTGAGTAAACGAGGCTCGCTGTCTGTCTGTCTCTGTGATGCGTTCAGGGGATGATTCCTGGTTTCGGTACAGACTTCATGAGTAAAGGAAACGAACAGGAATCGATGGCCAGACTGAAGAAACTGATGACCATCATGGACAGCATGAACGACCAGGGTAACACACACACACTCACACACACACACACACACACACACACACACACACACACACACACACACACACACACAGATTCTCACTGTTAAAGATCCGCAGTTTAACTGTCCAGAGCTGAAACGATTAGTCCATTAATCGATAAGTCGATCCACAGAAAACTATTTTGATAATCGATTAATATTTTCAGTAATTTCAAGCAGAAATTCCGTCTCACTCATGAGGATTTGCTTTTATTTGTCATATCAAGAAACATCCTTTGATGACATCACAGGAAGTTGTGACGTGCATTTTCCAATATTTTCTGACACTTAAAGGTGCTATTGATGACATTGATAACATCCAGCCACTAGATGACCCCAGTTCGTGGCACAACCTGCATATTTCTGAGCCTCGGTCACGTCATTGACAGAGTAATGAATTAATTTAGCAACATGTAGCTCTACGTTAGCTTTAGCTTTAGCCTACTTTGTGCGGTGGCGTTTCGTGTAACGTTATGTATGGTCATCTGAGGATACGGCTAGCTAGCTTCAGCTAACCCTTCTTTCCCATCATTTAATAGTTACAGGGGCCCGATATTGCAACACTTAGCGTACAATGACATTTCAGTCATCCTTACACTCTAAGACGTTAGCTAAATATTTACATTTTAATCCAATCAGAGTACAGCACGTTGTAGGGATGCTATTAAAACCCACAGCGCTCGACATTAGACAGCTACGGTAAAAGTTGACGTTAGCTAGCGTTAGCTAGTGTTAGCAACTTGCCCTGCGTAAACTTGTACCGGCCCCGGGCCGTCGGTTCTGTCGGACCCTGGCCCGCTTCTACATCTCCTCCTATTGGCTCACGGGCCTGTTAGAAGCAGGAAGCAAAGTTGCCGCCCTGTAACTGTCTGTGTGGCTGGCTGTTCCACCTTCGGACCTGCAGACTGCCCCCGTGGACTGAACCACGTTTAGCCACCGACGCATGACAGGAGCTGCTTCTGTAACTGTCTGCATGTTTCTGTCCTCACGCTTTACTGGTTTGACTGGTTTGACTGGTTCATGTTCTCCGTCTGTCTCTTCAGAGCTGGACAGTAAAGACGGAGCTAAACTGTTCAGTAAGCAGCCCAACAGGATCCAGAGGGTGGCCCGGGGGTCCGGAGTCGCCACCAGAGACGTCCAGGAGCTGCTGACTCAGTACACCAAGTTCGCCCAGATGGTCAAGAAGATGGGGGGCATCAAAGGACTCTTTAAAGGTAAAGGCGTATACCATCTACCTGTTTCTGCCAGAAGGGGCTCGTTCAATTTTAATTCTGCCCGATTTGAGTTCTGTCGCACCCACGTGCTTCAGGAAGTCCCCCATCAGTCCTGTGCCCACGGAAACAAGACCAGCATGCCTGAATCGCCACCAGGTGGCATCTGCTCCTCACTGCCGTTTGCCTACCGACCCAACCGATCAACGGAAGACGCCATAGCACACTCCCTCCACGCCACCCAATCTCACCTGGACAACATTAACACCAGAGTTCCCTCCAGGCTCGTCACAAAGCTCGAGGACCTGGGACTAAACTCCTCACTGTGCAGGTGGATCCTTGACTTCCTGACGGGCAGACCACCTGGGGTCCTTAACACCGGAGCACCCCAGGGCTGCGTTTTGACCCCCTGCTGTTCTCCACACACACGACTGTGCAGCCACTTTCAACTTCAACACCATCATCACGTTTGCCGACGCCTCCGCTGTGGGCCTGATGACGATGAAAAGGCCGACCTGAGGGGAGTAGAAGACCTGAACCTGGAGTCAGGACAAAGTCCATCTCCTGAACGTCAGCTGGAGACGGCAGCGGCGGATGGCCGCCCACCCGGAGTCTGGTTCTGCCCGAGGTTTCAGAATCAGAAAGGGGGACTGGGGGCCTGTGGAGGGACTGGGGGACTGGGGGCCTGTGGAGGGACTGAGCAGTCTGGGGTTTGAACCTGTGTCTCATGTGTGTTTGGTGTTTTCCAGGAGGAGACATGTCGAAGAACGTGAACCCGTCTCAGATGGCCAAACTGAACCAGCAGATGGCCAAAATGATGGACCCCCGAGTCCTGCACCACATGGGTGAGTCCTGGTCTACCTGTCCATCACACCTGCAGGAGGATCATTTATACAGCGTCAGGACTTTATTCAGCCGTAGTTATAGAAAGATCCGCAGCAGCAGTAATAATAATAATAATAATAATAATTACATGTTCATGAAATATACCATCAGTGACAAGGGGGGGCTCACCCGCTCTGGGTCCTGAACCCACAGCAGCCGCCCCCCCACCTGGTCCTCCCCCACTCCTCACAACTGATGAATGAATCGGCGTCTGAAAGCTGATGAATAATAATCAACTGTGTGCGAATTGTTTTTAAGGTGGAATGGCGGGTCTTCAGTCGATGATGCGTCAGTTCCAGCAGGGAGCCGCCGGCAACATGAAAGGCATGATGGGATTCAACAACATGTGACCGCCGACCAACCGGCTGCCTTAAAACATAATAACTTCACATTAAAGCCCCGCCTCCTGACAGGTACAGGTGGAGAGGGGTGGGGCTTAGAGAGAGAGAGCAGGAAGTGTAGAAAGACAAAATAAAAGCAGGATGTTTGGATTTTCACTCTTTCCTCTGCTGCTTTTCACAGGAAAATAAAGATTTCTGCTTTTAAAAAAAGATGATTTAAAGAGGCAGTCTGTCATTTTAGGCAGTTTCTTCTTCTCTGGTTTCTTCAGATGTTTCAGAGATCAAACGGATATCCATCAGAAACATCTGACTGATAGCAAAAATGTTAAACTGCTCCTTTAAATGATGAAGAGGAGGAAGATGAGCTGGTTGTTTTTGGGCCTCGTTAATTTAATTCTGTAAAAGATGTTTGTGTATAAGATTTAAACGGAGCAGAAAGTCTGTCCTGATTGGATGAGGAGACACCACATGATGGTGATGATGATGATGACATTAGTTAGTGACAGTATTTTTGTCCTATAATAAACATTTGTATTGCACCATTTTAAACCTGCCGTGTTTTTATTTCATTGTAATTTTATTGATGATTTCTGAGATGCTATAAAACTATTAAAATCATGTCACTTATTTATTTATTTATATTAAATTATGATGCTAGGTCCAAATTGTGAGATTCTACTTCAAAGTGGATGTCAGCAAATTATTTGCGAGAAATCGCTGATTTAAGCAGAAGTTAAATTTCATGACTTTTCTTACAGTTTTAATGTTGACTTCGAAAGAATCAGCAAAGTGTCGGAAAGTCACAGATATTCCTCACCAGGAATGTATTTTATTTCTTATCATTTTTAACTTGAAACAGTTTTTTTTTTTTCTTCCACACTTTTGTGTCCAAGAGGATCTCTGAGTAAAAAGTGAAATATTTTGGGGTTTTCTCTGCACTGGGCGAGGCTCGACAGAGATCCTCTGTGGAGGTGATGACTCACTCTGAGATGGGGTGTGAGCCACCTCACAGGTGGACACAGCAGCAGGTAAATGTTGCGCCCACACAGGTCCGAGTCGGTTATTAAAGGAAGTAGATACAGAGACTAAAGTCAGTATATTTTGGAATAAGTTGTATTTTTACACGAAAAAGTCAAATGTCTTTATTGTCATAATGTTATATTTTGGGATTGTTTTTGCTAGGAATTCTCTCTTTACATCATGGTAATATGAGTCGCTTCTCGGCTGGTTGTAGTGACTTTTTTAACGAATATAACATCTTTATCCTCTGCGTGTGAGGCGTTTCTCTCTTTTTTTTTTTTTTTTTTTAGAGCACAAAGCCATGTTTTATTAGTCAAAGGTCACAGTTTCTCCCCAAATAGCAGATGTCGAGGTCGGAAAAACCTCTCTCCGAGTTGGTTGATGAGAAGGGATCCACACGAGACCTACAATTGTCTTTTAACTAGTATTTATATCCTCACAATTATTACAAACAATACAAACAATCTAACAATACAGACAAATACAGACAAATACAGATATATCTGGAGACACAGCACAGAGACCTCTCCAGGCGATCTCCCAGCTATGTCTAAAGCAGCAATACAAAAGTGGTGGGTTATATGTCCCGAGCTCCTCTTGGTACACAATGCTATGTAAATGCCTAAGTTCACACTTCCCATTCCTCTTGATCTTCACCGGCCGTTGCATTCCATTCTCAGGTGTGATCAGAGCGGCTGGTCAGTAAGGAAATGTGAGTCACCCCCATGCATTGATCAAGCACCCCATCTCAACAGGGTGCCGACTCCGGCCTGCCAACACATGTGCATACATTTCTTCCCACTCTTTGTCAACCCAAATCACCTCTGTATGTCACCATGGGATTATCATATCCACTGTACCTTCCCCCACTTTCTTGTATCTAACTGTTAATTAGATTGCAGTCTATGGTGCAGAACAGCTGCTGACCTGAGATGTTACATTAGTTAGACTTGTACAGAGGCAAACATCTTACATACAGGTGTACGTAGCACAAACTATCAATTCTACTAACACAGCCCAAGTTTTCATATTTGACAATTCCCCCTTTTGATCTCTCCTAAAAGAGATCACTCCTAACACCATTTTTCCAATTCAAAAGTGTCCTCGTGGTCCAAATCTGGAGTCCCTAAAAGAGGCATCATGTTAATTTGTTTAGGGCCTTCCTGCTTCTCGATTGTGGAGGTGATAACCCTGACACATAGTGCTCTGGCACATGGAATACAACAACAACCACAAGTTATAATAATAGCTGCAAAAGTAGCAAGAGAGAGTAAAATAGACATTATCAGTCCTTTCCACTGTCCAAACATGGAGGTCATCCATTCTTCTAAGGGATTATCGACGCCTGAGTGTTCATGCATAGTTTTGGACAGGGTCCTAAGACCCTCGAGCGCTCTGGTGACTGACCCATCGGGGGCGGTATTATTAGGAATGAAAGTACAGCACAGATCTCCAAACATAGCACATACGCCTCCTTTCTCAGCTAACAGCATGTCTAATGCCATCCTATTTTGAACTGCCATTAATGAAGTTGGTCCTATTTGCTCTGCAAGGCCTTCTACCGCATCTCTGGTCAAATTAGACAGTCTAAGCACATTGTAATGCACATAATTAATCCGATCGACATTTTTATTGGATGTAACGGAACGAGCGCGGATAGGATGGGGATATTTTGAAACCTGCTGCAATTTGGTCTGCCAATTTATACTCGTTAGGTACGCCCTGGGAACCCGATAGCGTCAATATAAGTAGGTGAGTCTTTGGTGGGGTCAAAGGAATTAGTGGACCGTTTGGAAAACACGTGACGGCGGCGTCGGGCTGTCAATGTTGTGGGCGAAGTCTGAGTCGGTCTGACAGTGTGATTGCCGATCATAGTGAGTGGAGCTGCCAACCTTACCATCGCGCAAGTTCCTATGGTGCCCTTAGGAACGTGTACAAATAGTCTGTGCCCCCCGCAATAATAATAGAGTCCTGATCTCGCCCAAGGTCCAATTAGGGAGTTGTTGGATTGTGTAACATTGCACCAGTCAGCTGGGACCTGACCATAATTAACACTAGGCTTGGGATGTGTGAAATTGAAGCATGTATACCCCCCTTTACCTTTATGTGGTGTGAATGCCCCTGTAGTTGTAGTATTCTTAATGGGTGGAAAAATACTAGCTAATGTGGTGCAGTTGGTGGGTGTACTTTGATGTGTCAGTCCTAGCAAACAGTTGTAACCCCATGGGTCGTCAGGGTGGAGCGGGGCTGGTTCAGTGTAAAGGTGTGGTCTGGCCGCTGCACATGCTACACAATCACCTACCTGTTGTTCACGCGCAGTCTGAGCTATCCAATCGAGCCAAAGATTGTTCTCCGTATATCCGGTGGCCATGGCTATGACATCTAATGGTTTAAGTAGGTTGTAATCTACCGTGACCACCTTGGGGTCCCCCTCCGTTCTGAGCATCTCAGGTCGGGATGTATTTATACTACCTGCCTGGGTTAGATTCACTTTCGGGGGATTGATGAAATCTATTTTTAAAATCCCCAGCTATCCTGTCCTGACTGATCTATGCCCAAAACAAATATAAAGTCTTCTCCTGCCCCCTGGGATGTAGAGCAGGGATGCGCCACTGGCCCCCCATGGTTAGCCGCAGGGGGTTCAACCCCCCAGATGTACTGGACTCACGGTAGAAGGAAATATTTGTCCACCACTCTCTCTCTATATACGGCCCATATGGCTTCCAATGTGGTCCTGTATACTTAGCCACCTCCCCCCAACTACTACACGTGGGCATTCCTTGATCTAGGCCTGTGTCACACATCCGCTGCAAACCCCCACTTGCGCACAAATACACATCATATCCCCGCCACCCAGCTTTGTCTCCTCCGCACTGGATGATGTCACAGAGGTCGAAGGAATAGGTAGTGGTGCTACCGCGGGTGTAATTGAGTTCCAACCCCCCAAACCGGTTGAAACACTTAGGCGTTTTGGCTCGTTTTTCCCTGTGAGTGGATGACCATCCCTGAAATTTACCACACAAATACAAAATTGAAATTACAAGTAACACTCCTAATACAGTTGTAACCGCTGCAACCTTAGGACTGCCCCACATCCCCATCTTATGACTGGAACTTTTCTATTACTTTGTACTAAAACAGCAACCTCTGTTTCAGGAGATTAAAACCCTCTATTTCACTTCACAGTCTTTTCCTTCTGGATGTGACGTCGTCTTCAACTTCTGGCTGGGAATTGTGTTCGTCCAGCACGCTCTTCTATGACCTAGAGGAGAAGTTACTAGCACTTCCCCTCCTGCAGCTAACAGTGTGATTCCTCTCGGGTACAGGGGTTGACTTCCTGTACCTTTTGACCACAGACCAGAGGATTATTCTGCCTCTTTTGTTGGGGTCTGGGTGTTCTCCGACTCAGCCGAGCCGGTGCTTTCAGCTTGTAGTTGCCGTAGATCTGCTCCGATCTCCTCCACACTCCGTCCTGGCTCCTCGGCCGCCGTGCACTGGCTCCAGTGGAACCAGGTGTCGCCTTTATCTTTTACCCGGACCGCATGTGATGTTCTCTCTGTGACCTCGAACGGTCCTGTCCACCTGGGCTCCGACCACTTCCTTTTGATGACTCTCAGTGATACCCACCGGGCTGTGGGTAGAGTGGATCCTTCTGTCACCGCCTGCCTTTCGCCAACCTGTTTGGAGAAATCTGAGACAAGAGCTTGCAATTCGTTAAAATATGTCTTGTGTTCCATTTTTTCTCCTTCTTCCCCTAGTCCCAGAGCGGCACTGGGCCCCGGAAACTGTCTTCCTGTCAGCAGCTCATATGGTGTAAACCCTGTTCCTTGATTGAGGGAGCTCCTGATTGTCATCAGGGCCAGGGTAATGCATCCACCCAATTCAGTTTTGTCTGTGCACAGATTTTAGCCAATTTTTGTTTGATGTTCTGATTCATTCTCTCCACCTTACCTTGTGACTGGGGGTGGTAGACAGTGCCGAATGAATGTTTCAAACCCAGCATCGCTTCTACTCTTTGTAGATCTGTGTTTTTAAAGTGAGTGCCATTATCTGATCTGATTTTTGCTGGGAAACCATGTCTGGGAATGTAATGATTAATCAAACATTTTATCACCGTGGCGCTGTCCTCCTTTTTGCTGGCCACGCCTCTGGCCACCCTGTGAATGTATCAACACACACCAACAAATACCTAAAACCTTTCACCGGATCAATCATATCCATATAGTCTATCACCACCTCCTGGCCAGGGCAGGTAGTAATAGGGAAACGGCCCATTTCCGGTCTCACCACCGGCTTCGGATTAAAATGTGAACAGACTGTACAACTTTTTACAAAATGCTTTGCCATATCTGCTAGGAACGGATGCCACCAATGACACAAGTTCCTATTCATTTGGTTTGCCCCCACATGCCCCAAGCCATGTGCTTCTCTCAGGGCTCTTGCCCTGATACCTGGTGGGAGGACCATTCGTCCGTCCGGCCCCCTCCAGAGTCCATTTTGCTCTGTAGCTCCTCTCTGCATCCATACTGCTTTTTCTTGGGCCCCCGCCCCCTTTTGATATTCTTTTACTGCCTCTGCAGTGAGTTTGGGTTGTAATTCAGTCTCCTCACTGGTTATCATTTGGTACATTTGCAAGTACCCTGCTACCCTTTTTGCTGCTGTATCTGCTTCCTGGTTTCCTTTAGCTACTGGAGTGCTAGCCTGATCATGTCCTCTACATTTCACCACTGCCACCTTCCTTGGTAATTTCAAAGCCTCCATTAACTCTTTCATCTCTCCCTCATGTTTGATAGGTTTGCCCCCTGCTGTCAAGAACCCTGTTCTCATCCATTGTCTCATTTCCACATGTACTGCCCCTGCAGCATATGCTGAGTCTGTATAGATTGTGACGTCCCTGCCCTGTCCCCATTTCAAGGCTTCTGTCACTGCAACCACTTCTGCTCTCTGTGCTGACTGCTGTCCCTCCAGTTGCTCTGCTCTGATAGTTTCATATCCTGTTTCTGTCTGCCTGACTACCGCATATGCTGTCTTCAACCCTAATTTGTCATGTTTGTAGCAACACCCATCAGTGAATAATTGTTCTGAACTTGGCAAAGGCTGGGCTTCAAATCTGGTCTCACCTTGACATCTTTTGCGATTTCTCTCTCGCACTCATGTGGGTCACCTGTCCCCATCCTGTCTGCCATGTTGATGCCTTCATGTGTGAAAGTCAGATTTGGTGCTTCCAATATTTTACAGAGTCTCTGTTGTCTAAGAGATGTCATGGTGAATGTCTGTGAGTTTACAAATGCTACCACACTGTGTGTTGTTAGTATCGTCAGGGGTGTCCCATCACTATATGGGCTGTTTTCTGAAGAATTTTGCCACGCCTGCTGCATGTTGTGTGCATGTAGGATGTCGTTTTTCCATTAAGTCCAGCATAATGCTAACATACATTAACACTTGTCTAGCTCCCCCTTTTTTCTGAAACAGAACACCATTTACCACCCCTTCTGCTTCAGAAACATCTAAAGAGAAGGGAGTGTATAGTCTGGTAGAGCAAGTTCCGTCGCTTGTGACAGTTTCTGCTTCAGGTCAATAAAGCATTGTTCTGCCTCAGTGGACCAGTCCAACTGAGCTTTAAGATTTCTCATACCTTGTGCATTTATCATTTTGCGAAGTGGTTGTGTGAGGCCTGTATAATTTGCAATGTAGTTTCTGCTGTAACCTGTGAGACCAAGGAATGAAAGCATGTCTTTAACTGTGACTGGACGGGATGATGTAAGATGGTTGATCTGTGTGCATGTGACAAGCCTGCCCCTTCTGTGATATTACCGCCCCAGGAAAGAAACCTGAGTTCTGATAGCCTGTAGCTTAGATTTACTAGCCTTAAATCCTTTCTCCGCTAACCTGAGCAAAACGTTTTTTGTAGCTTTAGCACACGACTGAGGATCTGGAGCTGCAATCAACAAATCATCAACATACTGAACAAGAGTGCAACCTGATGGTAACTCACAACCACTTAGAGCCTGTTTTAGAACCTGATTAAACAATCCTGATGACAATGCAAACCCTTGTGGTACTCTGGTGTACTGCAACTGCTGTCCCTTGTAGGTAAATGAGAAAATTTCCCTGCACTCCTGAGCTAAAGGTACACAAAAGAATGCATTAGCTAAATCAATACAAGTGAACCATTTCTGTTCTGGTGTGAGGTTGTTGAGTGCAGTGTAAGGGTTTGGTACTGGAATGGTGGGTGTGGCTAAAATGTCATTAATTGCCCTTAAGTCATGTGCCATGCGATATTTACCTGTCCCTGGTTTCTCTACGGGTAGTATGGGAGTGTTTCAGGGTGAGCAAGAAGGTTCTAAAACACTTGACTTCAACAATACATAGAAGCGGAGGAGCTAACGGTGTGTGTGTGTGTGTGTGTGCGTGTTAGATTGCGATTGGTAGGGCGGGGACCCTCAGGCTTCTCTTGTTTCTTCTTTTGTCTACAGCAATGATCTATTCCTTGCCAGATAAGACCCCACTGTAGCCACATCTGTCTCTTCTCCTCTGCCTCTTTACACGTCTTTTTCAACTTACGTCTCACCCACATGCCTCCTTTCTCTTCTATTGCTCTCGCTTCCTCTCCCTGTTTTTTTTTTTTACTTTTCTCCTCACTCCACAAATACTAATTACTACTATAAATGTTCTTCTGCACTCAAATCTACTTGTCTGTCCTCCAACATTTTTTCTATCCACTTTTCGCTGCCTCTTTAGCCTGTTTTTTTTTTTTTTTTTTATTTTATTCTACGTTACCCACAGCCACCAAGCCATATGGGATTTGCTCTTTGAGTGGCTTCCAGGGACCGTGGTCTCGTGGACCCCAGCCCCCGTTATCCAACTCTCTATCAAATTCTCCGTCCATTTGTCCCTGCCTGTCCACTGATTTGAGCCAGTCAGTTTGTATGGAGTTCACCCGAGCAACTGACCCAGTCAAATACTACTTCTCACTCAACTTCCTCTTTATCACTTTGTTAATACCGCTAGGTATCCGTGAACAAAGAGGGGAGGCTTTTCGTATTTGAGACACTCAATTCAGTCTTTCCCTGGAAGAATTAAGACAGGGACTCCAACCCCAGACACAAATAATACAAACAAAATTCCTACCGGGACTCGAACCCCAAACACAATGAGACAAATTTACCGGGGACTCGAACCCCAAACACAATGAGACAAATTTACCGGGGACTCGAACCCCAAACACAATGAGACAAATTTACGGGGACTCGAACCCCAAACCCAATGAAACAAATTTACCGGGGACTCGAACCCCAAACTCAATGAAACAAATTTACCGGGGACTCGAACCCCAAACCCAATGAATACCTTTTACCAATTTCCAATCCAATTATAACGGTGTGGATCAAAGATCCGAACACCGAGAATTCGAGGGACCTCACCTCCCCAGGCCTCTAACCTGGCTCACGTGGGACTCGAACCCCGTGTTTCGTGCCCTCGTCAGAACACGATGTGGTTAGCCAAACCGAAGTCAAGGTATTACTATCATCTCTTTTCAAGTCTCTTTTAATCTCAATTTAAATTTACTGGACGTAATCACAATTGTTACCACACGCTCTCAATTTTGTTATTTTCCAATACGCAGAGTTTGATTAAACAGGTTCTGCTTACCTTTTAGTTGCAGCCGGCTGTGAGCCTTGGGTAATCACCGTGATCGGTCCGTCTGTTCAATTCAGAATCTCCTTCTCATCCCGGACGAGCCCCCAAATTGTCGAGGTCGGAAAAACCTCTCTCCGAGTTGGTTGATGAGAAGGGATCCACACGAGACCTACAATTGTCTTTTAACTAGTATTTATATCCTCACAATTATTACAAACAATACAAACAATCTAACAATACAGACAAATACAGACAAATACAGATATATCTGGAGACACAGCACAGAGACCTCTCCAGGCGATCTCCCAGCTATGTCTAAAGCAGCAATACAAAAGTGGTGGGTTATATGTCCTGAGCTCCTCTTGGTACACAATGCTATGTAAATGCCTAAGTTCACACTTCCCATTCCTCTTGATCTTCACCGGCCGTTGCATTCCATTCTCAGGTGTGATCAGAGCGGCTGGTCAGTAAGGAAATGTGAGTCACCCCATGCATTGATCAAGCACCCCATCTCAACAGGGTGCCGACTCCGCCTGCCAACACATGTGCATACATTTCTTCCCACTCTTTGTCAACCCAAATCACCTCTGTATGTCACCATGGGATTATCATATCCACTGTACCTTCCCCCACTTTCTCGTATCTAACTGTTAATTAGATTGCAGTCTATGGTGCAGAACAGCTGCTGACCTGAGATGTTACATTAGTTAGACTTGTACAGAGGCAAACATCTTACATACAAGGTGTACGTAGCACAAACTATCAATCCTACCAACACAGCCCAAGTTTTCATATTTGACACAGAGCAGTATCACGGAGTAATGAAGGAAGCCGAGTGTTAGATATGAGGTATGCTTCCTCTCTTGAGTTTAAAGACACACCATCATTAACACACTCAGAGCCTCTTACTACACAGTCATACTCCAAAATGCATCCTGCTTTTCCTGAGACCAGTACACCGGCAAACTCACAAATCTAATGTGCACTTTACAAAGATTCTTTTCTTACATGCTATAAACATCAAACCCGTGTCTAAATCCTCAACACAGTTCATTTTTTCAACATTTATATGATCATTCATTTAGTTGTATGTCATTTATATGGTTATAAACTTTGTCTTTGCTCTAAAAGATGTTGGATTGGCAAGGTGATTAACTGCTCAAGGACATGATTTTAATAGATACCACCAAATATCCACCAGGGGTAATACAAAGCATTATTTCTGCTCTAAAGGCAGACGTTCTTGTGCTATTCTTCTAGTCCCGCTCCGCTGCCCGGAGCACGGTCTGTGCGGGAATGCGGCTCCCGGATGTTGCGCAGAGTGAGACCTCCGCGCGTTTCTGCGCTCTGCGTCTTGACGTGGCGCCGGCCGCCGCCATGTTGTTTTGCTTCGTTGTCAGCGGAGAGGAGCAGCGGCGGCAGCAGCGCGGCGGTGAGTGGCTCGTTTACCTTCAGACAGAGACTCACCTGGACCTGACAGACCTCCAACTTCACCTGGACTCAGTCAGGTCACCTGTCTGAGCATCCTCTACCTGTCACCTGTGTGACGTTAATGACGCTGTTTACCTGCTTAGTTAGCTGCTAGCGGTTAGCTGTGAAGCTAACTGAGCTGAACTCTGGACATAAGAACTGGTTGATGTAGTTTCTTGTTGGGGTGAAAACCTTCAGCTTCAGGTGTGACACTGACGCACATTTACTCTACCTGTGCGTGTCTTAAAGGTACCTGCTGACGTCAGCCTGTTAACTGTCGCAGCATCTTTGAGATCTAAAGAGACTGGACTTTAAATAGCAAAGTTAAATATTAACGGCCATCTGATGAATGAACCGCGCCCATTGATTATCAGCTCTGATTGATCACCTGTCGATTACAAACCGCTTCAGTCTGAAAGTTTCAGTGTTAAACCGCAGTGGCGCAAACTAGTCTAAGCGCGTTTACTGCAGTACTGCTTTTAAGTACAAGTTTACTTTATACTTCTCTACATTTCAGAGGGAAATCTTTTACTTTTTACTTCACTACAGTTATGTGAAAGCTGGGTAGTGATTTTTCTTTAAATACATAGAAAATTGTACAGAGTTTGGTTGGTATTTTCTCAGGTGGTGGGAGAGGTAGTTGTGAAGGAATTTGCACATTTTGATAAGAAAGATTTTCCAAAACTTGTAAATGAATGAATTCTGAATATTTTCATGATTAACTCGGAGCTGTAGTCAGGATGTAAGAAGCTCTGAGGGCCAAATAACCCACAGCTGAGAAGTTATCTGCAGGCCACCAACCAAACTCTGTACAATTCTTGTAGTATTTTGAAAAAGCTCACACAGAATTTGTTTGTTCAGTGTGACTACAACGCAACACAAAACCTCAGGTACAGACAACAGTTTATCTACAGACTCGAAGATTACACGATAAACTACTTTGTGTAAAAACCTGAAAAAGGGTCTGACCTGAGTTTGTCCTGAAGGAGGCGCCAGAGGGAAGATCATGAGGTCATTAACGCCTGAAGGAGCGGGAAACTGCAGCCACAGGAACTGTACCGAGCGGTACCGCAGTACGGTTAGCGGTACCGCAGTTTAGTTAGCGGTACTGCAGTTTAGTTAGCGGTACTGCAGTTTAGTTAGCGGTTCTGCAGTTTAATTAGCGGTTCTGCAGTACGGTTAGCAGTACTGCAGTTTAATTAGCGGTACTGCAGTTTAATTAGCGGTACTGCAGTTTAATTAGCGGTCCTGCAGTACGGTTAGCGGTCCTGCAGTTTAGTTAGCGGTTCTGCAGTTTAGTTAGCGGTTCTGCAGTTTAGTTAGCGGTACTGCAGTACGGTTAGCGGTACTGCAGTTTAGTTAGCGGTACTGCAGTTTAATTAGCGGTCCTGCAGTACGGTTAGCGGTCCTGCAGTTTAGTTAGCGGTTCTGCAGTTTAGTTAGCGGTTCTGCAGTTTAGTTAGCGGTACCGCAGTACGGTTAGCGGTACCGCAGTACGATTAGCGGTACTGCAGTTTAGTTAGCGGTACTGCAGTTTAATTAGCGGTCCTGCAGTACGGTTAGCGGTCCTGCAGTACGGTTAGCGGTCCTGCAGTTTAGTTAGCGGTTCTGCAGTTTAGTTAGCGGTTCTGCAGTTTAGTTAGCGGTACCGCAGTTTAATTAGCGGTTCTGCAGCGGTTAGCGGTACTGCAGTTTAGTTAGCGGTACTGCAGTTTAGTTAGCGGTTCTGCAGTTTAATTAGCGGTTCTGCAGTACGGTTAGCGGTCCTGCAGTTTAGTTAGCGGTTCTGCAGTTTAGTTAGCGGTACCGCAGTACGGTTAGCGGTACCGCAGTTTAATTAGCGGTTCTGCAGTACAGTTAGCGGTTCTGCAGTACGGTTAGCGGTCCTGCAGTTTAGTTAGCAGTACTGCAGTTTAGTTAGCGGTTCTGCAGCACGGTTAGCGGTCCTGCAGTTTAGTTAGCGGTACTGCATTACGGTTAGCGGTTCTGCAGTTTAATTAGCGGTTCTGCAGCACGGTTAGCGGTCCTGCAGTTTAGTTAGCGGTTCTGCAGTACAGTTAGCGGTACCGCAGTTTAATTAGCGGTTCTGCAGTACAGTTAGCGGTTCTGCAATGCGGTTAGCGGTCCTGCAGTTTAGTTAGCAGTACTGCAGTTTAGTTAGCGGTTCTGCAGCACGGTTAGCGGTCCTGCAGTTTAGTTAGCGGTACTGCATTACGGTTAGCGGTCCTGCAGTTTAGTTAGCGGTACTGCAGTACGGTTAGCGGTTCTGCAGTTTAGTTAGCGGTTCTGCAGTACAGTTAGCGGTCCTGCAGTTTAGTTAGCGGTACTGCAGTACGGTTAGCAGTACTGCATTACGGTTAGCGGTTCTGCAGTACGGTTAGCGGTACTGCAGTACGGTTAGCGGTTCTGCAGTTTAGTTAGCAGTACTGCAGTACGGTTAGCGGTTCTGCAGTACGGTTAGCGGTACTGCAGTTTAGTTAGCGGTACTGCAGTTTAGTTAGCGGTACTGCAGTACGGTTAGCGGTACTGCAGTACGGTTAGCGGTTCTGCAGTTTAGTTAGCGGATCTGCAGTACGGTTAGCGGTCCTGCAGTTTAGTTAGCGGTCCTGCAGTACGGTTAGCAGTACTGCAGTTTAGTTAGCGGTACTGCAGTTTAGTTAGCGGTACTGCAGTACGGTTAGCGGTTCTGCAGTTTAGTTAGCGGTACTGCAGTACGGTTAGCGGTTCTGCAGTTTAGTTAGCGGTACTGCAGTACGGTTAGCAGTACTGCAGTTTAGTTAGCGGTACTGCAGTTTAGTTAGCGGTACTGCAGTACGGTTAGCGGTACTGCAGTACGGTTAGCGGTTCTGCAGTACGGTTAGCGGTACTGCAGTACGGTTAGCGGTTCTGCAGTTTAGTTAGCAGTACTGCAGTACGGTTAGCGGTACTGCAGTTCAATTAGCGGTTCTGCAGTTTAGTTAGCAGAACTGCAGTACGGTTAGCGGTTCTGCAGTACGGTTAGCGGTACTGCAGTACGGTTAGCGGTTCTGCAGTTTAGTTAGCAGTACTGCAGTACGGTTAGCGGTTCTGCAGTACGGTTAGCGGTACTGCAGTACGGTTAGCGGTTCTGCAGTTTAGTTTGCAGTACGGTTAGCGGTTCTGCAGTACGGTTAGCGGTACTGCAGTTTAGTTAGCGGTTCTGCAGTACGGTTAGCGGTTCTGCAGTACGGTTAGCGGTTCTGCAGTACGGTTAGCGGTACTGCAGTTTAGTTAGCGGTACTGCAGTACACTGATGTTGTGTCTTCCCCCCCCCCAGCTTTTACCTGACAGTGTGTCCGACCCCGTCTCCCTGCGTTGCCATGGCGACCTTCCCAGAGTACATTGCTCAGAACGAGGAGCGTGACGGCGTGCGGTTCAGCTGGAACGTGTGGCCGTCCAGCCGGCTGGAGGCGACCCGGATGGTGGTGCCGGTGGCGTCTCTGTTCACCCCGCTGAGGGAACGACCCGACCTGCCGCCGATCCAGTACGAACCGGTTCTCTGCAGCCGGGCTACCTGCCGCGCCGTGCTCAACCCGCTGTGGTACGCATCACTGCACACCTGTGTGATGTCATAGGCAGGGGTCGGAGGTCACAGCATGCTCAGGCTGACAGGTAGTGCAGCTCTGTAAAGTCCCACCTGTGTAACGTGCAGCTGTCTGTGTGTTTCAGCCAGGTGGACTACAGAGCCAAACTGTGGGCCTGTAACTTCTGCTACCAGAGGAACCAGGTTCAGTATCAACACACTGATGTACTTCTATACTTGTGAGGACAGAACAGCAGCCACGTCTCGTTACATCATTAGTTTTCATACAGTTACAAATTATTTTTGAAATATTATAACGTTTTGTTCTGAATAGTTGTACGTAATAACTTGTAGTTATCCATAAACAGTTTAATACGTTTTAACAGAAATCTGCAGGTTAATGCTTGTTGAACAGGTGTTATCATGTCACCTGTGTAAAGGTTTTATTATTCAGCTGAATGCATTTGATCCATTTTGGCTTTAATTGTGAAGGCGTCGTTTATTGCTGCAGCAGCACTTAATGTCCTCACTGTACAGGTATAACACTGACGCTGATCCTCACAGAGATAGAAGAGACACACACAGTAACACACACACACACACACAGTAACACACACACACACACACACACACACACACACACACACACACACACACACACACAGTAACACACACACACACACACAAACACACAGAGACACACACACACAGAGAGAGAGACAGACACACACACACACACACACACACACACAGACACACACACAGAGAGACACACACACTCACTCACACACACAGAGAGACACACACACACACACACACACAGACAGACACACACACAGAGACAGACACACACACACAGAGAGACACACACACACACACACAGTAACACACACACAGTGTGTGTTAACAGTGACAGTTTGTTCTGTTTCAGTTTCCTCCGTCGTACGCTGGAATCTCTGAGGTGAACCAACCTGCTGAGCTGCTGCCGCAGTTCTCCACCATCGAGTACGTGGTCCAGGTGAGACTGACAGACAGGTGAGACTGACAGACAGGTGAGACTGACCGACCGACAGGTGACAGACAGGTGAGACTGACCGACAGGTGAGACTGACTGACAGACAGGTGACAGACAGGTGACAGACAGGTGACAGACAGGTGAGACAGACAGACAGGTGAGAGTGACAGACAGGTGAGACTGACCGACAGGTGACCGACAGGTGAGACCGACAGACAGGTGAGAGTGACAGACAGGTGACAGACAGGTGAGACTGACAGACAGGTGAGACTGACCGTATTTTCAGACGTATAACCCGATGTGGTCTCCGTCCTCAGCGGGGTCCTCAGATGCCGCTGGTCTTCCTGTACGTTGTGGACACCTGTATGGAGGACGAGGACCTGCAGGCTCTGAAGGAGTCTCTGCAGATGTCCCTGTCTCTGCTGCCTCCCACCGCGCTGGTCGGACTCATCACCTTCGGCCGGATGGTTCAGGTTCATGAGCTCGGCTGTGAGGGGATCTCCAAGAGCTACGTCTTCAGGGGGACCAAGGACCTGAACGCCAAGCAGCTACAGGTATCTCAACTAACCCAGCACTAACTCACTGTAACTAGTCCTGCAGGTAGCTACTAGTGCTCACTAACACAATAACTAGTCCGTCACCTAGACCATTTTCCGCTGCTGGTCCGGGTCCGGGTGGTGGCGGCAGCAGGCTAAGCTAAGTACCTCAGACGTGCCGCGTCCTGGGGGATCCTGAGGTGTTCACAG
>CM050850.1:29807981-29822981 GCA_027580175.1 Siniperca scherzeri
TACTGTAGTACACTGTATTATACTGTAGTACTCTGTATTATACTGTAGTACACTGTAGTACTCTGTAGTACACTGTAGTACACTGTAGTACACTGTATTATACTGTAGTACACTGTAGTACACTGTAGTACAGTGTAGTACACTGTATTATACTGTAGTACACTGTATTATACTGTAGTACACTGTAGTACACTGTATTATACTGTAGTACACTGTATTATACTGTAGTACAGTGTAGTACTCTGTATTATACTGTAGTACACTGTAGTACACTGTAGTACACTGTAGTACACTGTATTATACTGTAGTACACTGTATTATACTGTAGTACACTGTAGTACACTGTATTATACTGTAGTACACTGTATTATACTGTAGTACACTGTATTATACTGTAGTACTCTGTATTATACTGTAGTACACTGTATTATACTGTAGTACAGTGTATTATACTGTAGTACTCTGTATTATACTGTAGTACACTGTATTATACTGTATTATACTGTAGTACACTGTATTATACTGTATTATACTGTAGTACAGTGTATTATACTGTAGTACTCTGTATTATACTGTAGTACAGTGTATTATACTGTAGTACACTGTATTATACTGTAGTACAGTGTATTATACTGTAGTACACTGTAGTACACTGTATTATACTGTAGTACAGTGTATTATACTGTAGTACACAGTACTGTATAGTAACACATACTGTGCTGTGTGTGTTACAGGAGATCGGGACCGGAGGAACGTGTCAGTGGAAGATCTGTGGTTTGGATCCGACCACCACACTGGCTCTTTACTTTGAGGTGGTCAACCAGGTACGAACACTTGATGACGGAGATCAGTCTGAAGCTGCTGATTGATTGATTGATTGATTGATTGATTGATTGATTGATGTTACCAAACTAACCAGCTCAGGTCACATACGTTTCAGTTGATTTTGCTGCTGTAGAAATTCAACCAAAACACAAGTGATAGCTGCAGTCACAGGTGAGTTTTTGTTGGAACAGTAAGGAAAACCTGTTTCCAACCCCAGTCAGGTGACCTCTACTTTATTACTCCTTTTGTAGATCAGGGGGGAACCTGAAAATGGACTGGCACACAAGACAAGAAACGAGCACACAATTTAGACAGAGTCCAAATCCATTAATAGTATTTATTATGCTATTACTTATTATACAACCAGAGCTCAGACTCTTTGGATATGATGAAGTCAGAGATGCTCTGTTTCTCCTAAAACTCTCAGCTGTGAGAAGACTTTTTTTAATACAGAACCAGAACCAGTTTGCACATTTAACCACATTTCCAATGTGGTGTCCTGAGAAATGTTCGGCTCCCGCTGTGCTGATTCCTCCGCTCAGCAGCGCCTGTTCACTGCTGGTCAGAAGTTATCAGTTTCTCTTTTTCGCCCTGATCGCATTCGTGCAGTTACACATTCACGCCTGGAAGCTGCTCAGTACAACCTCTGATCTGCTGGCCACTGGAGCGGTTGGGGTTAAGGGCCTTGCTCAAGGGCACCTCAGTGGTGTTAATGAGGGAGGGGCAAGCGCTGCGTTTTCACTAACTAGCTGCCTTTGTCTGTCAACTCAGCTGGATTCAAAGCTCTGAATGTTATGGAGGAGGAATGTCTTCAATCATGAACTGAAATGGAAGGCTGAACTACATTTCCCACAGTGCATTGTGACTGTCTCTGGTCCGTCTGATGATGATTAGTCTCTGCAGATACAGCAGGTGTTTCTGTCTTTGGACTTGATGAGGTCGTTGCTATTATGTTGATCCTGGTGGCGTTGGTGTTTTTGGTGATGACTGCCGGCGTGTTGTTGTCGTTGTGCTGATGCGATTGGCTGTGTCCAGGTTTAGAGCAGACCTCTGGGGGCGGGACTCCAGAGGCGTCCGAGAACACGGACACATCTGAATAAACCTGCCGACACTCCGACGCACTGCTGCCCTGTACCTGCTGGAGACGCATGAAGTGATGGACAGAAGTTATGTTTCCATCCAGAGTAACGTCATTATTGTGTTTTGTTGCTGTTTCACACCTAATCTAATGTAAGAGGTAATATGCTACAAGGTGATTGGCTTTGGCTTGCAGAACCTTACTTACGTCTGCGTCATACAGGTGATCCAGGGGTTGAGGGCGGCGCTGCTCAGAACCAGCCAGGCGGAGAGGGCAGAGGTCACAGCAGGACTCTGTTGACCGCTAAACGTCTCATACAGACACACTGAGATGTAGGGCAGCCAGCACACCAGCAAACACACTGGGAAACAGACAGGAAACTGTCATCACATAACCCGGAATACATGAGTCCACCAACAGAGGACTGGCTGCAGAGGTCTGGGGACTAGCCGCAGAGGAATGGGGACTAGCCGCAGAGGTCTGAGGACTAGCCGCAGAGGTACACTGTAGTACTGTAGTACTGTAGTACTGTAGTACACTGTGGTACACTGTAGTACTGTAGTACTGTAGTACACTGTGGTACACTGTAGTACTGTAGTACAGTGTAGTACACTGTATTATACTGTAGTACACTGTAGTACACTGTATTATACTGTAGTACACTGTAGTACACTGTATTATACTGTAGTACACAGTACTGTATAGTAACACATACTGTGCTGTGTGTGTTACAGGAGATCGGGACCGGAGGAACGTGTCAGTGGAAGATCTGTGGTTTGGATCCGACCACCACACTGGCTCTTTACTTTGAGGTGGTCAACCAGGTACGAACACTTGATGACGGAGATCAGTCTGAAGCTGCTGATTGATTGATTGATTGATTGATTGATTGATTGATTGATGTTACCAAACTAACCAGCTCAGGTCACATACGTTTCAGTTGATTTTGCTGCTGTAGAAATTCAACCAAAACACAAGTGATAGCTGCAGTCACAGGTGAGTTTTTGTTGGAACAGTAAGGAAAACCTGTTTCCAACCCCAGCCAGGTGACCTCTACTTTATTACTCCTTTGTAGATCAGGGGGGAACCTGAAAATGGACTGGCACACAAGACAAGAAACGAGCACACAATTTAGACAGAGTCCAAATCCATTAATAGTATTTATTATGCTATTACTTATTATACAACCAGAGCTCAGACTCTTTGGATATGATGAAGTCAGAGATGCTCTGTTTCTCCTAAAACTCTCAGCTGTGAGAAGACTTTTTTTAATACAGAACCAGAACCAGTTTGCACATTTAACCACATTTCCAAGTGGTGTCCTGAGAAATGTTCGGCTCCCGCTGTGCTGATTCCTCCGCTCAGCAGCGCCTGTTCACTGCTCGTCAGAAGTTATCAGTTTCTCTGAGAGCAATGCTCTCTTTTTCGCCCTGATCGCATTCGTGCAGTTACACATTCACGCCTGGAAGCTGCTCAGTACAACCTCTGATCTGCTGGCCACTGGAGCGGTTGGGGTTAAGGGCCTTGCTCAAGGGCACCTCAGTGGTGTTAATGAGGGAGGGGCAAGCGCTGCGTTTTCACTAACTAGCTGCCTTTGTCTGTCAACTCAGCTGGATTCAAAGCTCTGAATGTTATGGAGGAGGAATGTCTTCAATCATGAACTGAAAATGGAAGGCTGAACTACATTTCCCACAGTGTATTATACTGTAGTACTCTGTAGTACACTGTAGTACTGTATTATACTGTAGTACTCTGTAGTACACTGTAGTACAGTGTATTATACTGTATTATACTGTAGTACTCTGTATTACAGTGTAGTACACTGTATTATACTGTATTATACTGTGGTACACTGTAGTACAGTGTATTATACTGTAGTACAGTGTATTATACTGTAGTACAGTGTAGTACAGTGTAGTACACTGTAGTACTGTATTATACTGTATTATACTGTAGTACAGTGTATTATACTGTAGTACTCTGTAGTACACTGTAGTACAGTGTAGTACAGTGTAGTACACTGTATTACACTGTATTACACTGTATTATACTGTAGTACACTGTAGTACACTGTAGTACACTGTAGTACTCTGTAGTACACTGTATTACACTGTAGTACTCTGTATTACAGTGTAGTACACTGTAGTACTCTGTATTACAGTGTAGTACAGTGTAGTACACTGTATTATACTGTATTATACTGTGGTACACTGTATTACACTGTATTATACTGTAGTACAGTGTATTATACTGTAGTACAGTGTAGTACAGTGTATTATACTGTAGTACTCTGTAGTACACTGTATTATACTGTAGTACTCTGTATTATACTGTAGTACAGTGTAGTACAGTGTAGTACAGTGTAGTACACTGTAGTACTCTGTAGTACACTGTAGTACAGTGTAGTACAGTGTAGTACAGTGTAGTACACTGTAGTACTCTGTAGTACACTGTAGTACAGTGTATTATACTGTAGTACTCTGTAGTACACTGTAGTACAGTGTAGTACAGTGTAGTACACTGTAGTACACTGTATTACACTGTAGTACACTGTAGTACAGTGTAGTACACTGTATTACACTGTATTACACTGTATTACACTGTAGTACACTGTAGTACAGTGTAGTACAGTGTAGTACACTGTAGTACTCTGTAGTACACTGTAGTACACTGTAGTACTCTGTAGTACACTGTAGTACACTGTAGTACAGTGTATTATACTGTGGTACACTGTAGTACACTGTAGTACTCTGTAGTACACTGTAGTACACTGTAGTACTCTGTAGTACACTGTAGTACACTGTAGTACTCTGTAGTACACTGTAGTACACTGTAGTACAGTGTATTATACTGTGGTACACTGTAGTACACTGTAGTACTCTGTAGTACACTGTAGTACAGTGTATTATACTGTGGTACACTGTAGTACACTGTAGTACAGTGTATTATACTGTGGTACACTGTAGTACACTGTAGTACAGTGTATTATACTGTGGTACACTGTAGTACAGTGTATTATACTGTGGTACACTGTAGTACAGTGTATTATACTGTGGTACACTGTAGTACTCTGTATTACAGTGTAGTACACTGTAGTACTGTATTATACTGTAGTACAGTGTATTATACTGTGGTACACTGTAGTACACTGTAGTACAGTGTATTATACTGTGGTACACTGTAGTACACTGTAGTACAGTGTATTATACTGTGGTACACTGTAGTACACTGTAGTACAGTGTAGTACAGTGTAGTACAGTGTAGTACACTGTAGTACTCTGTAGTACACTGTAGTACAGTGTATTATACTGTGGTACACTGTAGTACAGTGTATTATACTGTGGTACACTGTAGTACAGTGTAGTACACTGTAGTACTCTGTAGTACACTGTAGTACTCTGTAGTACACTGTAGTACACTGTAGTACTCTGTAGTACACTGTAGTACACTGTAGTACAGTGTATTATACTGTGGTACACTGTAGTACACTGTAGTACAGTGTATTATACTGTGGTACACTGTAGTACAGTGTATTATACTGTGGTACACTGTAGTACAGTGTATTATACTGTGGTACACTGTAGTACACTGTAGTACAGTGTATTATACTGTGGTACACTGTAGTACACTGTAGTACAGTGTATTATACTGTGGTACACTGTAGTACAGTGTATTATACTGTGGTACACTGTAGTACAGTGTAGTACAGTGTATTATACTGTGGTACACTGTAGTACAGTGTATTATACTGTGGTACACTGTATTACACTGTAGTACAGTGTATTATACTGTAGTACACTGTAGTACAGTGTATTATACTGTGGTACACTGTAGTACAGTGTATTATACTGTGGTACACTGTAGTACACTGTAGTACTCTGTAGTACACTGTAGTACACTGTAGTACAGTGTATTATACTGTGGTACACTGTAGTACACTGTAGTACTCTGTAGTACACTGTAGTACACTGTAGTACTCTGTAGTACACTGTAGTACACTGTAGTACAGTGTATTATACTGTGGTACACTGTAGTACACTGTAGTACAGTGTATTATACTGTGGTACACTGTAGTACACTGTAGTACAGTGTATTATACTGTGGTACACTGTAGTACAGTGTATTATACTGTGGTACACTGTAGTACACTGTAGTACAGTGTATTATACTGTGGTACACTGTAGTACACTGTAGTACTCTGTAGTACACTGTAGTACAGTGTAGTACACTGTAGTACAGTGTAGTACACTGTAGTACAGTGTATTATACTGTGGTACACTGTAGTACACTGTAGTACAGTGTATTATACTGTGGTACACTGTAGTACACTGTAGTACAGTGTATTATACTGTGGTACACTGTAGTACACTGTAGTACTCTGTAGTACACTGTAGTACAGTGTAGTACAGTGTAGTACACTGTAGTACTCTGTATTACAGTGTAGTACACTGTAGTACACAGTACTGTATAGTAACACATACTGTGCTGTGTGTGTTACAGGAGATCGGGACCGGAGGAACGTGTCAGTGGAAGATCTGTGGTTTGGATCCGACCACCACACTGGCTCTTTACTTTGAGGTGGTCAACCAGGTACGAACACTTGATGACGGAGATCAGTCTGAAGCTGCTGATTGATTGATGTTACCAAACTAACCAGCTCAGGTCACATACGTTTCAGTTGATTTTGCTGCTGTAGAAATTCAACCAAAACACAAGTGATAGCTGCAGTCACAGGTGAGTTTTTGTTGGAACAGTAAGGAAAACCTGTTTCCAACCCCAGCCAGGTGACCTCTACTTTATTACTCCTTTGTAGATCAGGGGAACCTGAAAATGGACTGGCACACAAGACAAGAAACGAGCACACAATTTAGACAGAGTCCAAATCCATTAATAGTATTTATTATGCTATTACTTATTATACAACCAGAGCTCAGACTCTTTGGATATGATGAAGTCAGAGATGCTCTGTTTCTCCTAAAACTCTCAGCTGTCTTGATTTCTGCTCTACAGCTCAGGGTTTATCTCAGACTTCAACATGTCCTCTCTGCTCCTGTTGTCATGGCAACATGTACATATGATTCTGCTATCAACATTTATGAGTACATGTTCTTTCCACACATGAAGCAGCGGCCCTTTCCACGCTGCTTGCAGACTGACGACTGAGACATCTTAGTCTTGACGGATCATATTTAAGTATAAACTCCTGTCCTCTGCGATTAGAGAGCTGTAAAGTTACTGTAAATTATTAAATAAAAGCTGGTATTCAAATAAAGGCCCAAATAATAGCTACAAATTAAAAGCTAGTCCCTTTTTACAACATTGAGGGTAGGTGGGGGTGGGGGTGGGGGTGATCCAGGGGTTGAGGGCGGCGCTGCTCAGAACCAGCCAGGCGGAGAGGGCAGAGGTCACAGCAGGACTCTGTTGACCGCTAAACGTCTCATACAGACACACTGAGATGTAGGGCAGCCAGCACACCAGCAAACACACTGGGAAACAGACAGGAAACTGTCATCACATAACCCGGAATACATGAGTCCACCAACAGAGGACTGGCTGCAGAGGTCTGGGGACTAGCCGCAGAGGTCTGAGGACTAGCCGCAGAGGAATGGGGACTAGCTGTAGAAGTCTGGGGACTAGCTGTAGAAGTCTGGGGACTAGTTGCAGAGGTCTGAGGACTAGCTGTAGAAGTCTGGGGACTAGCTGCAGAGGAATGGGGACTAGCTGCAGAGGAATGGGGACTAGCTGCAGAGGAATGGGGACTAGCTGCAGAGGAATGGGGACTAGCTGCAGAGGAATGGGGACTAGCCGCAGAGGTCTGAGGACTGGCTGCAGAGGAATGGGGACTAGCTGCAGAGGAATGGGGACTAGCTGCAGAGGAATGGGGACTAGCTGCAGAGGAATGGGGACTAGCTGTAGAAGTCTGGGGACCAGCCGCAGAGGAATGGGGACCAGCTGCAGAGGAATGGGGACTAGCCGCAGAGGTCTGAGGACTAGCCGCAGAGGTCCGGGGACTAGCCGCAGAGGTCTGAGGACTAGCCGCAGAGGAATGGGGACTAGCTGCAGAGGAATGGGGACTAGCTGCAGAGGAATGGGGACTAGCTGCAGAGGAATGGGGACTAGCTGCAGAGGAATGGGGACTAGCTGCAGAGGAATGGGGACTAGCTGCAGAGGAATGGGGACTAGCCGCAGAGGAATGGGGACCAGCCGCAGAGGAATGGGGACCAGCTGCAGAGGAATGGGGACTAGCCGCAGAGGTCTGGGGACTAGCCGCAGAGGAATGGGGACTAGCTGTAGAAGTCTGGGGACTAGCTGCAGAGGAATGGGGACTAGTTGCAGAAGTCTGGGGACTAGTTGCAGAGGTCTGAGGACTAGCTGCAGAGGTCTGGGGACTAGTTGCAGAGGTCCGAGGACTAGTTGCAGAGGTCTGGGGACTAGCCGCAGAGGTCTGGGGACTAGCTGCAGAGGTCTGGGGACTAGTTGCAGAGGTCTGGGGACTAGTTGCAGAGGTCTGAGGACTAGCTGCAGAGGTCTGGGGACTAGTTGCAGAGGTCTGGGGACTAGTTGCAGAGGTCTGGGGACTAGCCGCAGAGGTCTGAGGACTAGCTGCAGAGGTCCGAGGACTAGCTGCAGTGGTAGAAGGACTTCTCCATAATAACGACAGCCAAGGCTCATGGGTATTGTAGTATTTAGAGACTTCCACCAAACTCAGAGAGAAATCCTTCTCAGGAACAAAGCTGAAATAGTTAAAACCGATGGTCAGAACATAAACCTATAGTCTGGTTAATGTGGCGTCCTCTCTGTCTGCAGGCTGCTGTGGTGACCTTTGACCCTCCCTGTTTTTATGACACCACTGTGTGTCACCATAATGAGAGTAATGACAGTGAGTCGTGAAGGTAAACATAGAAGCTGATCCTCAGACACAGAGTGACTCTCAGCTGTCTTGATTTCTGCTCTACAGCTCAGGGTTTATCTCAGACTTCAACATGTCCTCTCTGCTCCTGTTGTCATGGCAACATGTACATATGATTCTGCTATCAACATTTATGAGTACATGTTCTTTCCACACATGAAGCAGCGGCCCTTTCCACGCTGCTTGCAGACTGACGACTGAGACATCTTAGTCTTGACGGATCATATTTAAGTATAAACTCCTGTCCTCTGCGATTAGAGAGCTGTAAAGTTACTGTAAATTATTAAATAAAAGCTGGTATTCAAATAAAGGCCCAAATAATAGCTACAAATTAAAAGCTAGTCCCTTTTTTACAACATTGAGGGGGTAGGTGGGGGTGGGGGTGGCCAGGTTGGCGGTGGTGCATTTCCTGTACTCTAATTTCTCACATGATAAATTCAGTATAATCGTAGAAAAGGTTTCAGTCGTAGTCCTTTTCTACGATAGAACACTCCTGGACGAATGAGGGACTTCACCGTCTTAATTCAGTATAATGTACATTTCCTCAACGCTAACGCCACAAGTACAACCAGGGCCGTAACCAGGATTTTAGAAGTACTGAGGTCATGAGTGGAAGTCCACCACCCTCCGAAAAGAAACTAAAATAAAGCTCTGTTGATTTGAACAGAGTTTGGACAAACAGCACGAGTTTCTAAAGACAGAAGCGGCCTGGTAGGTCGTGTCAGGGACCAATCACTGTGGAGCATGAACTCACCTGAGGTCGTGACCATCACGATGGAGCTCCTCAGGTAATTGTTGGCAGGAACGTAATAGCAGTGCAGCTCGTTGCACATGAACGTTCCCCTCCTGGCCTGTTTCCTGGCCACGTAGACGATGTATCCGTACAGAGAGCACGTAGTGAGGATCGGCGCAACGATGCCCGCCAACATCCACAGGACCACGAAGTACCTGTCGTCAGGGGTGAAGCTTGGGCAGCAGAGGAATCGTGACTCGCTGTAGACGTACCTGCCGAACCCCAGCAGGGGCAGGGCAGCGTTCACTAAGCAGAACAACCAGACCAGGACCAGCACCACCCGGCTCCGCCCGGCCGTCCAGATGCTGCTGTAGCTGAGGGCGAAGCAGATCTCGGTGAACTTGTCAACAGTGGCCCAGGTGTGTGAGTGGATGGAGGAGGTCTGCAGGAGAAGGAAGATGAAGCCGCTGCCCTGACAGAAGGCGCCCTCGCTAGGGCAGCAGGAGGACCAGGCCAGGCTGTTGTAGGCCCCAAAGGGGATGGTGGAGAGTCCGAGGGCCAGGTCGCTGAGGCTGAAGCTCAGGGTGAGACCCAGCGTGTCAGTCTGGAGCTCCTTGTTGAGGAGGAGCACCAGCAGGAGGAGGAGGTTCCCACAGACGGAGGCCAGACCCGACAGAACCATCAGAGCGGCGTACAGCGTCCTCAGTGCGTCTGCCATCTTCAGACGGACTCACGGGACAGGAAGTACGTCAACAATTAGATCACAGAACAGACAGGACATGTGAGGACACTTTTACATGAGACCTTATTGTCCAGAACCAGCAGAAACCCAAACGTGTTCAGCTGCAGTTCCCTTTAATTTCCACTCGAAATGCTGCTCTGATCAAACCCTGACTCAGTACAGTTTTTACATCAGTTCAGCTCTCAGGAGATTACTGACTCTCTTGTCATCTCAGCCTGGGGGCAGATTTTCAGAATAAAAGTTCCAACGGACTGGGATGTTGAGGATTCAAGTGAAGGATGTTTGGGGACAGTTGTTTAATTAACAGGTCGTCACACCTCAGCTTCCTCCTCTTTTACAAAAGCTGGTTGTCTGGCTCCAAGACGATGCCAAAGTTCAAACCCAATCATCTCAAGACATCAGAAAATAGTCTCTGAAGATTCTCAGTCACGCAGGTCACGGTATATTCCCATTTAAGCAAGTGCAGTTGCTTACCCCTTCAAGATATGTCTGTAAACAGTAAGACATGCCCATCACATTTCCCAAAGCCCAAGTTAGTCTTTGCTGTTTTTCTCGCACAAAAAAAGAAAAAACGAATCGATTAATCGTCCTCAGAAACCAGATACTGATAACTCCAAACCTCTTCCATGTTGTTCTTCAGTCTGAGGTCCAGTCCTGAGCAGAAGTCTCTCATATAAACAGACTGTCAATCCAGAAGCTTTTGGTCTGAGGAGCTGGTTGGACCTCAGTCACCATGGTGTTTAACTGATGTTTGATGAGTCACAGCGGTGAGCTGAACCTGAACGCACTGAGGACGATTCAGCGTGTGTTGTGTTGTATCATCATCAGATATCCATTAAAGTATAAACAGCAGCAGGAACTGGCTTTACTGCCTTTTCTTCAGTCTCTACACCTGCTTCTACTGTTTTTACTGCTGCTTTCACTGTCTTTGCTGCTTTTTCTAGCCTTTACACCTCTACTGTTTTACTGCAACTTCAACTGACTTTACTGCTGCTTTCACTGTCTTTGCTGCTTTTTCTAGCCTTTACACCTCTACTGTTTTACTGCAACTTCAACTGACTTAATAGCTGCTTTCACTGTCTTTGCTGCTTTTTCTACAGCCTTTACAGCCTCTTCTGACTTTACTACTTCTTTTCCGGTCTTTTTGCTCTTTGCAATGTGTTTACTGCCACTTCTACTGTCTTCACTTCAGCTTCCACTTTAGCTTCACCTTGACTTTTTCCTGTTTTACAGAGTTTGACTTATCAGGCTCTCTGGTGTTTCGACTGACTGAGTTTGAACTTTGACATCAACCAAACGTCCTCCGTGTTGCTCTTCAGACGCCAGACGTCTCTGATATAAACAGTAAATCCTGCAGAGCTGGTTGGTTGGACCTCGGTCAGCACAGAGATGTGATCAGCTCAGTTTAAGTTTGATGAGTCACAGTGGTGAGATGACTGAACTGAACACACTAATGTTAAAATATCATTAGAAGTCCAGAGTAAGAGTAAATCCTGCAGAGTGAGCAGCCACTGAGGAACCTTCCCCATGTTTCCACCGGTGGGACCAGGGTCTTACTCTGTTCCTGGCCCCCAAACGTTCCTGCACCCTTAAACCAATGATCTCCAATGACCCAGGAACTATCAGAGTGGAGTCTGGAGCGCTGAACACTGCTGATTAGTCAAGCAATTAATCTTCATGAGGTGGAAGCACCGACCACAAAGACTCGGGTCCCGCTGCTCCTCCTGGAACTGTTTGGGGGAAAAGAAGTCCATGTCACTTCAGTTCAGTTACCTTTCACCTCCGAAAAGCTTTACAGCAGAGTCAAATGAAGCAGAGCAAAGGTCAAAGGTCAAACCAGGCGAAAGCCAGTCTGCGATCAATGTCAGGGATCGGTTTCATCTTTAAAAGTCGTCGTTTAAATCTGATCCGAGACCATCAGAGTCTGATCAGCTCTGAGTCTGAAGAGTCGGAGGACGGAGGCGTGTCCCGCTGTGTGTGTGTGTGTGTGTGTGTCTCCAGAGGTAGCGTTGCCGTGGTGCACCTGTCAGTCACCTGCTGAGATGATGAGAGGACACACACACTCAGTTATCTGCTGACTGTAATGTCAACACTACCTGAACATCCAATATCCTGTGTGTGTGTGTGTGTGTGTGTGTGTGTGTGTCACACAGCCTGACACAAGTAATAACAGGTGTACAGGTGTGTAATCATCATCAACTTCATCATCCTGCTGCTGAACCTCAGACCACAGAGGAGCTCAGGTTGGGCTCAGGTGTGAAGCAGCCAATCAGAGAGCAGAGTGTGTCTGGTTGTGTAGTGTAGAGTGCACTCACTTCAGGTGTGACTGAAGCATATGTTCTCCTGCTGCTACGTGTAATAATCAGAAATAACCTTTATTTAATCAGGTAATCTCAAACAAACACTTTATTTTTATAGAATCTTTTCAAAATAAAGTTACAAAGTTCAGCACGACAACTGAACACAACCAAGTACAGAGAATGAAACGGAATAAAATAAACAAATAAAACTCGTCAATATATTGGAACTGGAAAAATAAAACGTGACACGTGCAACACGTCGGACCTGTTCAGGTTCTGGTCTCGCTTCATCCACTGAAATCTTCACAACATCAGTAGCATTATTATTATTATTAGAAGATTCTGTTAGTAAAGTCCTGCATTCAAATGTTGCTTCATTTTACTGTATTTTAAGTAAAAGTACAGAAATATTACCAGCTTAATGTTCTCCAAGTATCGAGTAAAAGTAGTGTTTATGCTGCAGATTGAGAAGCAGTACTATACGCAGCTAAAACTAATAGTCTTAAAACAGTACTGCAGAAAATCTTTTCATTGGCACAACAGAATAATGTAAAGGAGGAAAAGTAGAAAGTTTCCAAAATGGAAATACTCAGGTAAAGTACAAGTACCTTAAAACTGTGCTTCGGTCCAGGTGTATGGGATTAGAAAATGAAGCTGATGTGGCATCAGTGTACCAGTTTTGTTTTGAAACTCCATGAACTAAATCCATTAACAAAACGTTAGAGACACCGTTTCCAGCAAACCTATCAGAAATACCCCGGCGCCCCCGGTAGCTCACCTGGTGGAGCGCCGGTCCTCACGCAGCGTCCCGGGTTCGAGTCCGACTCCGACTGTGTCTCTCTCAGCTGCCGCTGTCGAAGGGAGGCGGAAACGCCTTTAAAGAGAGAGAGATACACTGAACGTTTTTCAGGCGTTTGAGCATGCTCAGTCCATCTCTGAGTCCCCGACACACGAAAATCACTCGATCAATCGGCTCTTTCGCACGTCGTTGGACCGAATGGATCAAATTCTGATCGTAGAATAAGTTTTGTGTTTGTGACGCTCGGATAAATGACCCTGATGTCCACGCTCCTGCTGTCTCTGTAGACCTGCACACCGGACTGTTGAATGTGTAGATCCGATTATTGATTGATGATTGATCTGCAGTCCTGATGTTTCCAGCTGTTGAACCTGTTTTGCTGTTTGTGTTGCAGCACAACGCTCCGATCCCTCAGGGCGGCCGTGGAGCGATCCAGTTCGTCACTCAGTACCAACACTCATCCGGACAGAGACGCATCCGAGTCACCACGACCGCCAGGAAGTACGACGACACACACACACGCACACACACGCTCACAGTCATGTTTCCAGCACTTCAGAGGACATTACATTGACTTACGTCCGTTTCCTGGAGACTGACCCTGACCTTAAACCAAGTCTTCACCCTGAAATGTAATGATTTGCGTTATGGGGACGTGCGTTTTGTCCCCAAAAGGAAGGCGAGTCCCCACAATGTGACTGTGTAAACAGATTTATGTCCTCACAACATGAGTAATACACGCTCTCTCACACACACACACACACACACACACACTGTTATATACGTAGATACCACAGACTGTATAAAAGAAGTGGACGTAGCCACCGTGACGTGGACCGCCGTTTTGAAGCCACGAGATCGTCGCCATCTTGGCTCTTTACCACCAGTGACCAGGAAGTGACTGTATTTGGAGCGGGGGGTGGAGCTGGGGAGCGTAGCAAATGCTAAGTTATCAGCTAACGCCAGCGCTAGCTAGATTAGCAAGGTGCATCTGTAATTCATGTTAACTGTGATATTTTTGGCTAGCGAAGAAATGACCAGCCGAGTCTTTTAGTGCGACCGAACTTTTAGACTTTACTCCTCTCTGGTTTTTCTCCTCCTTTAATGTCCTCCTCCCCTCTCCTCCTCCCCTCCTCCCCTCTCCCCTCCTCCCCTCTCCCCTTCGTCCTCCTCCCCTCTCCCCTTCCTCCTCCTCCCTCTCCCCTTCGTCCTCCTCCCTCTCCTCCCCTCCTCCTCCCTCTCCCTCCTCCTCCCCTCTCCTCCCTCTCCTCCTCCCCTCTCCTCCTTCCTCCTCCTCCCCTCTCCTCCCTCGTCCTCCTCTCCTCTCCTCCCTCGTCCTCCTCCTCCTCCCTCTCCCCTCGTCCTCCTCCCCTCTCCTCCTCCTCTCCTCTCCTCCCCTCTCCTCCTCCTCCCTTCGTCCTCCTCCCTCGTCCTCCTCCCTCTCCCCTTCGTCCTCCTCCCCTCTCCTCCTTCCTCCTCCTCCCCTCTCCCCTCGTCCTCCTCCCCTCTCCCCTTCCTCCTCCTCCCTCTCCCCTTCGTCCTCCTCCCTCTCCTCCCTTAGTCCTCCTCCCTCTCCCCTCGTCCTCCTCTCCTCCCCTCTCCCCTCGTCCTCC
>CM050850.1:29827981-29837981 GCA_027580175.1 Siniperca scherzeri
TGACGTTTCCAAGAGATTTTAATAACTTATGGAAACCAAAAGCTGCCTGGAGAAGTACATTCAAAAATCTGAAACTCTACAGCAGCCGTTTGAAAACCGTCATCGTGTAAAGTCCGTTTGTGATTTCAGGAGCTGGAAGTTGCGAACACGCCAGGTCTGCTCCTTTAAAGGTTATAATAATAATAATCCAGCGTGTTCGTGAAACAGCTGACCTCCGGTCTGCTGCGCTTTCTGGTAATCCAACAGTTGCACACATTTCAAGCAGTTTTTCAAAATGAGCAAAAGACGTTTGAGTGTTTTATAAGTTAAAAAACAAAAATAGAAGATGAAATAAATGATTTTCATACAGCGTTTCTTCCCTCTGTTAGCTGTCATGTTGACTGATGTGAGATCAGATCATCTTTGCTGAACGACTGCAGTCAGAAAATCGACAAGCAAAGAAACAACAGAGTCTGAAGGAAACTTGGACTCATTTTGAATCATCAGCAGTTTGAAAACTTATTGATCATATTGTTGTTTGTTGTTGAGTTTCTCTTTGAAGCCATTTAACACTAAAAGTCCTGCAGAGAGGAGACAAGTTTGTTTTCATTGAGTCTTTATTCTCATGTTTCTAATAAAACTCTGCTGTGGAGAAGTTCACTGTCTCTGTCATTTCATCCTTCACAGTACAATTTCACAACACTAATCCTGATATCAATGAGGACGACACGCACTCTGATCATGTGTTATCTTATTTTTAAACATATTTTCCTCCAAAAACTTCTGCATGTTAGTTAATTCATATTTCTACATGTTCAACTGTTTGTGAACTTGATGTGAACGTGTGTGGAAGAGATCCAGCAGAAATCCTCCATCTGACCCGTATTACTCTGCTGACTGCTGGACTGGACTCTACTGCCGCTTCTACTGTCTTTACTGAATCCTCTACTGTCCTTACTGTCGCTTCTACTGTCTTTACTGTTGCTTCTACTGTCTTTACTGAATCCTCTACTGTCCTTACTGCCGCTTCTACTGTCTTTACTGCCGCTTCTACTGTCTTTACTGAATCCTCTATTGTCTTTACTGCCGCTTCTACTGTCTTTACTGAATCCTCTACTGTCTTTACTGTCTTTACTGCCGCTTCTACTGTCTTTTCTGCCGCTTCTACTGTCTTTTCTGCCGCTTCTACTGTCTTTTCTGCCGCTTCTACTGTCTTTACTGTTGCTTCTACTGTCTTTACTGCCGCTTCTACTGTCTTTACTGAATCCTCTATTGTCTTTACTGCCGCTTCTACTGTCCTTACTGTTGCTTCTACTGTCTTTACTGTTGCTTCTACTGTCTTTACTGTTGCTTCTACTGTCTTTACTGCCGCTTCTACTGTCTTTACTGAATCCTCTACTGTCCTTACTGCCACTTCTACTGTCTTTACTGAATCCTCTACTGTCCTTACTGTTGCTTCTACTGTCTTTACTGCCGCTTCTACTGTCTTTACTGAATCCTCTATTGTCTTTACTGAATCCTCTACTGTCTTTACTGCCGCTTCTACTGTCTTTACTGAATCCTCTACTGTCTTTACTGCCACTTCTACTGTCCTTACTGTCGCTTCTACTGTCTTTACTGCCACTTCTACTGTCCTTACTGTCGCTTCTACTGTCTTTACTGCCACTTCTACTGTCCTTACTGTCGCTTCTACTGTCTTTACTGCCACTTCTACTGTCCTTACTGTCGCTTCTACTGTCTTTACTGCCGCTTCTACTGTCTTTACTGCCGCTTCTACTGTCTTTACTGAATCCTCTATTGTCTTTACTGCCGCTTCTACTGTCCTTACTGTTGCTTCTACTGTCTTTACTGCCGCTTCTACTGTCTTTACTGCCTCTTCTACTGTCTTTACTGAATCCTCTATTGTCTTTACTGCCACTTCTACTGTCTTTACTGTTGCTTCTACTGTCTTTACTGCCGCTTCTACTGTCTTTACTGAATCCTCTACTGTCCTTACTGCCACTTCTACTGTCTTTACTGAATCCTCTACTGTCCTTACTGTTGCTTCTACTGTCTTTACTGCCGCTTCTACTGTCTTTACTGAATCCTCTACTGTCTTTACTGAATCCTCTACTGTCTTTACTGCCGCTTCTACTGTCTTTACTGAATCCTCTGTCTTTACTGCCACTTCTACTGTCCTTACTGTCGCTTCTACTGTCTTTACTGCCACTTCTACTGTCTTTACTGCCACTTCTACTGTCCTTACTGTCGCTTCTACTGTCTTTACTGCCGCTTCTACTGTCTTTACTGAATCCTCTATTGTCTTTACTGCGCTTCTACTGTCTTTACTGCCGCTTCTACTGTCTTTACTGAATCCTCTACTGTCCTTACTGCCACTTCTACTGTCTTTACTGAATCCTCTACTGTCCTTACTGTTGCTTCTACTGTCTTTACTGCCGCTTCTACTGTCTTTACTGAATCCTCTACTGTCTTTACTGAATCCTCTACTGTCTTTACTGCCGCTTCTACTGTCTTTACTGAATCCTCTGTCTTTACTGCCACTTCTACTGTCCTTACTGTCGCTTCTACTGTCTTTACTGCCACTTCTACTGTCCTTACTGTCGCTTCTACTGTCTTTACTGCCACTTCTACTGTCCTTACTGTCGCTTCTACTGTCTTTACTGCCGCTTCTACTGTCCTTACTGTCGCTTCTACTGTCTTTACTGCCGCTTCTACTGTCTTTACTGCAGCTTCTACTGTCTTTACTGAATCCTCTATTGTCTTTACTGCCGCTTCTACTGTCTTTACTGCCTCTTCTACTGTCTTTACTGAATCCTCTATTGTCTTTACTGCCGCTTCTACTGTCTTTACTGAATCCTCTATTGTCTTTACTGCCGCTTCTACTGTCTTTACTGCCGCTTCTACTGTCCTTACTGAATCCTCTACTGTCCTTACTGCCACTTCTACTGTCTTTACTGATTCTTCTACTGTCTGGCCGTGGCGACTCTCTCTGTTGCCGCGGTGACGGCCCTCCCTCCTTGCTGACTCTGTTGCCATGGTGATGACCCTCCTGTCCGACCCTCCATCAGCTGAACAAACAGAGGAATAAAAACTGAAACCTGCCTCCAGATTTTATCACCGTTGCCGTGGAGACGATCGCCCAGTGACGCTCCTGTCTGTCAGTTTGAGCTTTAAAATCTGTCTTGAGTCCGAACACTGAAACGTGAGGCGACCCTGTCTGCTCGTCAGCTGACCCGCTGTGGGGTCGGGCCGCAGGTTGAGTAACACACTGTAGGTGTAGGACAGAGTCTCTTATTTTGTTAATGAGTCTGGTCCTCCTCGTTAGAGCTCCACCTCTGACTGAGAGCAGCAGGACACCTGATCAATAATCAATAATCTGTTTATCACACAGCAGCTGTGTGTGTGTGTGTGACCTCACCTGAACCCTCCTATCAGCTGATCTGCAGTCAGTCCCAGCAAGTGTCACAGGATCGATGACATCATCCAGACTTCATCTTGAAAACCGACCAATCAGCTGACGGCACTTCACCAGTTCAGCAGCGTCCTCACCTGCTGCAGGTGGACAGGTGACACCACAGAAGAAGACACTTGATGAACTGTAATAACGAACAATTGATGTGATTCTCTATTAAAGTTCAGATCGTCATTCAAAGTTGGTTTCTGATCTTTCTGAATATTGTTTGATATTATTATATTGACTGTTGTTGTATTCTTTATAATATTTAGCAGAAATAAACGGATCCATTCCTCTTTGTTACTGATCGGGTGAATTAAAGCTGCACAGTAACAAGTGATTACATTGGGAATAACATCCAATCAGAGGCCTTTCCTCAGGTTGTACCTCCTCCTCTCCTCGCCTCCTCGCCTCACCTCCTCCTCTCCTCGCCTCCTCGCCTCGCCTCCTCTCCTCGCCTCCTCTCCTCGCCTCCTCTCCTCCTCGCCTCCTCTCCTTTCCTTGCCTCCTCTCCTCGCCTCCTCTCCTTTCCTCCTCTCCTCTCCTCTCCTCTCCTCCTCGCCTCCTCTCCTCGCCTCCTCTCCTCGCCTCCTCTCCTCGCCTCCTCTCCTCGCCTCCTCTCCTTTCCTTGCCTCCTCTCCTCGCCTCCTCTCCTCCTCCTCCTCCTCTCCTCGCCTCCTCGCTCTCTCCTCTCCTTTCCTTGCCTCCTCGCCTTCTCTCCTCGCCTCCTCTCCTCCTCGCCTCCTCGCCTCCTCTCCTCTCTCCTCGCCTCCTCTCCTCGCCTCCTCCTCTCCTCGCCTCCTCTCCTCGCCTCCTCTCCTCGCCTCCTCCTCCTCCTCTCCTCGCCTCGCCTTCTCTCCTCGCCTCCTCTCCTCGCCTCCTCTCCTTGCCTCCTCTCCTCTCCTCTCCTCCTCCTCGCCTCCTCTCCTCGCCTCCTCTCCTCCTCTCCTCCTCTCCTCTCCTCGCCTCCTCTCCTCTCCTCCTCGCCTCCTCCTCCCCTCCTCTCCTCGCCTCCTCTCCTCTCCTCGCCTCCTCTCCTCTCCTCCTTTCCTCTCCTCCTCTCCTCACCTCGCCTTCTCTCCTCGCCTCCTCTCCTCGCCTCCTCTCCTCTCCTCGCCTCCTCTCCTCTCCTCTCCTCGCCTTCTCTCCTCGCCTCCTCTCCTCTCCTCCTCTCCTCTCCTCTCCTCGCCTTCTCTCCTCGCCTCCTCTCCTCGCCTCCTCTCCTCCTCCTCCTCTCCTCCTCCTCCTCGCCTCCTCCTCGCCTCCTCCTCCTCCTCCTCCTCGCCTCCTCTCTCGCCTCCTCTCCTCGCCTCCTCTCCTCCTCCTCGCCTCGCCTCCTCTCCTCGCCTCCTTTCCTCGCCTCCTCGCCTCTCCTTGCCTCCTCTCCTCTCCTCGCCTCCTCTCCTCGCCTCCTCTCCTCCTCTCCTCGCCTTCTCTCCTCGCCTCCTCTCCTCGCCTCCTCGCCTCTCCTTGCCTCCTCTCCTCTCCTCCTCCTCTCTCCTCTCCTCGCCTCCTCTCCTCGCCTTCTCTCCTCGCCTCCTCACCTCCTCTCCTCGCCTCCTCTCCTCTCCTCGCCTCCTCTCCTCGCCTCGCCTTCTCTCCTCGCCTCCTCGCCTCCTCTCCTCCTTTCCTCGCCTCCTCTCCTCGCCTCCTCTCCTCCTCCTCTCCTCCTCCTCGCCTCCTCTCCTCGCCTCCTCGCATCTTGTGCCGCGTTACAGACAACTCGGAACTCGAAATTTTGCGACCTCCTACTAGAAAAAGTCCGATCGCCACTCAAAGTCGGAGTTCCTACTTGTGAACTCGGGCGGGAGGACGGAGGACGGAGGAGAGAGGAGTGAGTGACAGGACAAAGGTCAAAGGTCACACGAAGGAGATAAAATACAAAATTAAAGCTGCAAGCAGCGATGAATGGGCCCTCGCACCTCGTCGCGGTGCTGCACGGATGAGATGAATTTCACTTCCTGTGTCCCTTATGTGGCACTAGAGAACACCCATTAATTATGCCATGCCATGCAAGGCTTACTTCCTGTCGCCAGTAGGTGGCGCGATGACTACAACTCCTAATTGGCGTGTAGATGTCCTCTAGCCGGGACTCCGATCAAACGTGAAATCTGGGGCAGATTGGACAATAGACACTGACGTTCCAACAAAACTTCCTGTTTCTTGCCGACACGCCCGTCAACGATAACTCACACTTAGCGCAACTTTTCATCGAGGAGGTCTTTAGATCGCGCTGCCAAAACGTGAAGTCGATGCGATACATTTTCTAGGAGTTCGTTAAAGTACAGCACCTGCAAATCGCAAAAAATTACCAATAAATTCAAAATGGCCGACTTCCTGTTGCGTCTAGGGTATGGGTCCTTGAGGAGTTTTTTTTACGTCTGGACACGATACACGTGCCTCCCAAATTTTGAATTTTGTGCAAAGTTTCGTGAGCTTTCGAGCTCCTTCAGCTCCTCAAAAATGCGATTAATTTGGATAAATAATAATAATTCCTCGCATTGCAACCGCGCCTCGGCTCAGGCCCAAATAAAAATATAAACAGACTAATTTATTCATCAGAAATAAAAGAGTGAAATATTATCAATCATTTACTTTCATCAGTAGTACTCCCAGTACTTACTCATACTGTGTTTTTGTGCTACTAGTGCTAACAGTAATGTTACAAACAACACTGCCAGAACTACTAATATCAGGAAAACCAGTTCTAGTCATGCTGTGCGTGTTTTTGTACTACTGCTACTGTTTGTTACAAGTACTTGTAGTACTAGTGTTTTTCCTAGGGATGAAAACACCAGTACTACCAGTACTCTCAGACACCTGCTGGTAGTACTGCTTGTACTGGTACTGTTACTTACTGCACTAGTAGTACTTTTACACTGTATTGGTAGTACTGGTTGTAAAGTTGCTACTAGAAGTAATTTTACTGGTACTAGTAATACTGCTGATAATACTATTAGTATAGCTTGTACTATTACTGTTAGTACTAGTGGTACTGATAGTATTACCCAATACTACCTGTACAATTACTGCTTGTGTGTTTTTTAAAGTTCTTGTACTACTAGTACTACTGGTTATACTGGTACTGGTAGTATTGTGTGTGTGTGTTTTACTGTTTTTGTAATACTAGTGTTTTAAAGGTACTGGTACTAGTTTTAGTAATACTGGTCGTACCGTGGTTTTTTTGTTAGTACTGTTTTTAACTGGTTGAGATTTGATTCTGATTACTTTCAGTTTATTTCTGCAGCTCAGTGATGTCATAGTGAGTTTTAAAAATGGACCAATCAGGAGCAGGTGGTTCACAAAATTCTGAAAATAAAAGCCTCTGATCTTTTAATCTCAGTTAAATCTGATGAGGATTAACGCACACAAACACAAACACACACACACACAGAGTCGGGTTACCCATCGCAGCATTACCATGACAACAGTGGTCCATTAGTCATAGCTCCGCCCTCCACGACCTTCGACTATCCTGCCATTCTTCGCACACTTCCTCCAGGAAGCATCTGGGTCGCTGTGACAACACGCTCCACTGTATGTGAGTGAGTTAGTTTGCACTGATTGTTCAAATACAATGCTGCTGTGTGTGTGTGTGTGTGTGTGTGTGTGTGTTCAGCAGCAGATTAATTAATCACACACACTTCCTGTCACACAGATCAAAGTGTTTCACACAACAAACTGTAAAATCTCTGCAATCAGATTTATCTCTTTCACTCGTCTGAACCAACCTCCATTCAGAAAAGTACAACTTTAAAACTCTTCTCGTCGTTTCCAAATCTTGTTTTTTCGGTCTATATTCAAATGCAGATTCTGTATTTTGTATTTAATTACTCTTGTCTCACTTAATTTGTGACTATTTGTTTATCAAATTTAGTACCAGTTATCAATACTCTAAGCGTTCCTCTGGAAGCCCAATATTCATGTTAAATGATATTTTGACCAATCACGAGGCTCTGCAGTGGGTATCAGGCTGTGCCGTCATAAATCTACAGGTGGCACCTTCTCTAACTCTGACCTAACTTACCTTTAAGTTACCTTACCTGCCTTTAACTCCTCCTCTCACCCAATCAAAGGGCAGATACTCTGCAGCATGACTCGGCCTTATATCTACATTGTATCTGCTCGGGTTAAACTACAATGGCTTATCCTCATCTGTACTCTGCGTCTGTTCTTCTACTTCAGTTTCCCTGTGCAGGATCAATAAAGTTCATCTTACTTTGAAAAACGATTAAATTCAGACTGAGATTTGGTTCAAACTTCAAACTGGTTTCAGAATTTCGACTCTGAAGTTTGTTTCTCGTCTCTCTGAGTGAACAACAGTGTTTCTCTGGAGGAAACTAGCTCGCCATATCAAGACACAGCACACTTCCTGTCCTGGAGGGAGGGTGAGGCTGGCAGTCAGTCTGTCAGCAGAGCTACTGTGGAGGAGAAACCAGCAGAAACTGGGAGAGACTCTGGAGCGACTAGAAGAAAAGGAGCAGAACCTGAAGGAGAAGAAGGTGTGAAGAAAAGAGGGGGAAATACGTGGAAGAAGGGGGAGAAACAGAGCAAAAACTAGAAGAAACTGAGGAGAAGAAGGTGAGGATAAAGGAGAAGAGCTGAATGAAGAGGACGAGTTGAGCCTCTGTTTGACGGTAAGAAAAGCGACTCATTAAAGTCGGATTTGTGTCATTTTGAAGTAAACGCAGAGAATTAAAGTGATAAAGATCCATCAGACATCCTGAGAGGAACAGGAAGACTCGTGTCTCCTAACTAGGAAGCTTCCTCCTTTCCTTCTCTTCAGGATGCTTCCTTGCTCAGAATATGGATTTTGAAGGACGGATCTCCTGAACTGCGCATGTTGAAGAATATAATGGAAAAACACAGCACACTAAAGGGCTTTCTGAAAACGATTTCTTGCACTGTGAGCCGATACAGTTAGAAGCTGCTGTGAATAAAACAAATAAAAATAGCACTTGGCGAGACGGTCGCGACACGTTTTGTATTTCTGTTACTCCGAGACTCTTTGGACCAAACCGAGCAAATGTTTATACATTAAACTTACATCTGTCTGCTAATTACCCAAACCATTTAAAGACCCATGTTACAGCTGCAACATTCAGTTTCACTAATTAGCTTTTTGTCTCAATAAGCAAAGTGTTCTGAAAATATGCAGTTTTACGATATTATTATAGTATTATTGATTTATGCAACAATATTATGTACTGTTACATGTACTGTTGTGTGATGCTGCTCAGCGGACCCTAACCCTCTCCACCCGATCAGCCATGACACGACATTCATTACTGACCCTGACACAAGGGATGATGGGATGAAGGGGTGGGGAGGAGGGATGAAGGGATGAAGGGGAGAGTAGGGGGATGAAGGGGAGAGTAGGGGGATGAAGGGGAGAGTAGGGGGATGAAGGGATGAAGGGGAGTAGGGGGATGAAGGGGAGAGTAGGGGATGAAGGGATGAAGGGGAGAGTAGGGGGATGAAGGGGAGAGTAGGGGGATGAAGGGGGTAGGGGGATGAAGGGATGAAGGGGAGGTAGGGGGATGAAGGGGGTAGGGGGATGAAGGGGAGTAGGGGTGAAGGGGAGAGTAGGGGGATGAAGGGATGAAGGGGAGTAGGGGGATGAAGGGATGAAGGGGAGGTAGGGGGATGAAGGGGAGGTAGGGGGATGAAGGGGAGTGGGGGATGAAGGGATGAAGGGGAGTAGGGGTGAAGGGGAGTAGGGGGATGAAGGGGAGTGGGGGATGAAGGGGAGGTAGGGGGTGAAGGGGAGGTAGGGGGTGAAGGGGAGGTAGGGGGATGAAGGGATGAAGGGGAGGTAGGGGGTGAAGGGGAGGTAGGGGGATGAAGGGGAGGTAGGGGGTGAAGGGGAGGTAGGGGGATGAAGGGGAGAGTAGGGGTGAAGGGGAGTAGGGGTGAAGGGGAGAGTAGGGGGATGAAGGGGAGAGTAGGGGTGAAGGGGAGTAGGGGTGAGGGAAGCAAAGTGTTTCGAGTTCGTTACAGAAACATCTTTTACCGTTAACCTTCGCAGTGCAGCCTTCAGGTCTTTATGAAAGTCATTTATGGTCATCAGAACAGATCAGGAGAAATGATTAAAACTTGTAAATAATAATAAAATAACGTCCACAGAAACAAACTCTTTGTGCAACGATCTCTGTTTTCACAGACTGACTTCATCATCAGAAGGGGAGGAGTCAGAGAAGATGGCGTCTCGGTTCTGCTCCAGCTGGATTTACCTTTGGATAGCCATCATCCTGTTCGGAAACATCTCTGCTGACCCGGCTGCACCACATCGCTACCATGTCCACCACACCCGGGTCAGCTTCGACCGGGCCATGGAGGACTGCTCCCCGGGCATCCTCACCACCCTCGCCACCGAGCAGGAGGTCGCAGACATCCTCGGGCTCGTCTCCAAGTCAGTGTCACCTCTGAATCAGAACGAATTCACCTTCTGGGTCGGGCTGAGGAAAGTCAAGAACGAGTGTGTCGTTCCCACGCTGCCACTGAGAGGATTCAAGTGGATGGAGGACGGCAGCGAGGAGTCGCAGGTGAACCGCTGGACAGAGGAGC